>VZRX01018079.1:0-93032 GCA_013398075.1 Notiomystis cincta | reverse complement strand
ATATTTTATTTTATATTTATTTTATTTTATTTTATTTTATTTTATTTTATTTTATTTTATTTTATTTTATTTTATTTTATTTGTCAGCGGTCTCTGCACCAACAACCACGCCAGTCACTCTTCTGTGAGTGCAAATGCTCTTCTGTGGTCTGCTTCTCTATTGCCATCATGTGTGGCCACTGGTGCCTGGTCAAACACTAACTTCAAAACAGTGGAGCCCTCCTGCACCATGTATAATGATTCAGCCCTTGTAATACCAACACTACATTTGGCACCTTCTGAATTAACATTTAGCAGATGTAGAATTTTTTGGCTTGATCCAAACTCTCCCAGAAATCTGTCCCAATCGCTGGATCACTGGAAATGTTTGCATTGGTTCCCAGAGGCCATCAAGTCTGCTCTCGTGCTGGGTAATTTCTAATCTGTGCACTACTGAGTTCATGTCCATGATTATATTAAAAGTTTTTTTAAACTTATGGTTTCTGTTAAACGAGGTAAGTTGAACTGGGGACCCAGTATAATTACAGCTGGTATCTGTTGGGGAAACCCTGGCAGAAAAACCCGAGCGTTTGATGAGCAAAGAGATCCTCTGGGAGCTCAGTGATTTGCTGGAGGCGTCCTCTGAAGGCGGTGTCTGGCTGGAAGCATCGATCTGGCTGCCAGAGGAGAGCGCCCGGCCAGCCCCCCCTGCAAAGGGCAGGGCTGCTGGGTTTCAACAGGAGCTTTTGCTCTCTCTGCCCGAACAAGCTCTGCTCTTTGCCACTCTAATTGCTGCTGTACCCTACTGAACGGTGATGTGTCATCTTTGCTTCCTTTATAGCAGCGCAACGAGGATCCAGATCTCTCCAGTCGCAGAATGCTGCACTCCAAACCCACCCTCCTTTAGTTTAAAACCAACTACAACACGCTGCAGATACTGATACCAGGAGAAAAATGGTCTCTTGCTCCCTCCCCGTGTTGTAAAATCTCTAAAGACAAAGCCCAGTGCACTGGAAAGGTACCTCATGGGAGGCACTTTCAGAAAAAAAGACCTTAATTTCTGGGCACTCAGCTCTAGCCTTTATGGAAAAGTGTGTGCTCTTGCAATCAGCAGCTATTTAGAAAAATTCCAGCTTAATTCTGGTTGGCCAAGAATGGATAAAAATGTTAAAACTTGCACATGCAGAAATGTTGGAAGATGGTGAAGACTGTGAGCAGAGGGTGCACTTCAATATATTTTCTACAGTTTCTGCACCATGAGATTATCCATTTAGAGTAATTTACTACCTTTGCTAAATACAGCTGAGTTCTGTTTTTAAACCAACGACTGCACAGTGTCCGGCCATCTGCTCCTCCTACCCAACGCTGCAGCAGCCCAGAGCCTCATGAGATGATAGGGCCACATCCTATGCAGAAGTCCCACTCTCATTCCCAGTGGGAGAGTGAAGCCAATAGTTGTGATCTTAATGTGTCAACAAAACAAGAATTTTGAAAATTTTGAAAGAAAGACAGCTTATTATTTTGTTATGTTTTAGTGGTTACTCCTTATCACCACTTTCATCCTCTCTCAAAATTTACTGAAAAGAGAAAAAAATCAAATAGTCTCTTACCTATACCAGGCTCTTCCACAGCCATAGAAATAATCAATGAAATTGCTAGTGTAGCCTTCAGCAGTGTGTGAGCACGATTTCACCTTCTCCACATTACGTCAGCCACATCCACCACCCACAACCCACACACCTCCTCCTCCATCCCCACACAAGCTGAGTAACCATAAACTCAGACTGTGCGGTGTGGTTTGCAGGAGGAGCAGCTGTGTGGATCGCTGGTGCCCTGTGAAGCAGCAGGAATTCAGGGTGTATGGTCTCAGCAGCTGGTGGGAGGGAGCTGTGTACCATGATGCCAATGCTTTTTGTTTGTTTGTAAGTGGGAATTTATTGCAGGAGAGTTCACGGTGTGGAGAAGCTGACCCTGCTCCCTGTGCTGGTGTGAGTTAGGTGGTGCACTGAGGAAGCACGGTGCTGCATTTTCATTTCTTGGCAGGAGAGGTTTGTGTGCAGGGTTCAGGTTAAAGGTTTCAAGTGGGAAGGGAGGGAGGAAACCTGTGGGTTCTAGAGCTCGGTGGGGTGGCCGAATGTGAAACTGTGGTTAAGGGCTTCAAAACTCAAGTGAAGGCTTGGCTAGGGACTTCATGGCTTTCTAATGTTTTTGTTGGTGGGATGTGCCACGAGCAACTTTAACGGATTTTAAACAATATTTTTGGTTTGGTGGGATTTCTGTGCAAACACTGACAGATGGCATGGGTAGCTCATGTATTTTCATCTCTGTTCCTCCCCTAGTGTCTTGCAAAGCCCTAAATCTTCACATACCACCTTGCTTTCTGTATGACCTCTTTACTTGACTCCCCTTCTCTCTCTCCTTTTCCAGACCATGTCCTGGATTAATTCTATATATTCTGCTGTTCCTAGAGCACAGACAAACTCTTTTCTCCTGTTTTCTGGCTCTTTGGTCAGCTCTTTCACTACTCATTTATACAGAATCACTGGAGAGTTGATATATTATGGGCACACAGAAAAAAATAAAGGCAGTGGGGGAGAAGAGAAAGAGAAAGGGGATATATGTGGGACAGTAAGGAGGGCAGCATGAGAAGAGGTGGTAAAGATATTGAAGTGTAGGTGGGGGCTTGTCTGTAATGTTCTCTGTGGGTTTGCAGGACTGACAAGCTCCAAGGAGGGGGGGGAGAGGTGAGAAAACTGGCTCTGTAGTCAATCTGGACCCAAGCAGGGAGAAACAGAGGAACTGTGAGCTGACAAAGCCTGGGCAGCCCCTGAACCCTGAACAACTCATGTAAGCTCTCCTTCCCTGCCATGCTGCCCCACACAATCCCATTGCTGCTGCTGCTGCCTGCACCCCTCTGCCCTGCCAGCTGAGCTCCCCACGGTGCAGATGAACAATATGCCAGGGAAAGACTGGGGGAGCAGGGCCAGGTTCCTGGCTGGAGGAGTAAAAGCCCAGCAGCCCTTAGCCCATGGGGTCAGCCCTCAGAGGGAGCCCCTTGCTCTTGCCTCAGCTTTGTGGGGCAGTCAGGACTGGCACAGACCAGCACAAGGGTGCAGCTCCTTTGGCTCGGGCTGAGCGCAGGAGAGTAGAAGGTGACGTGGGCGAGACTTCTGCAGGGACAGCTGCAGGTGCTGCTGCTCTGGTGCAGAACCTCAGGGCCCACAGCCAGGCTTAGTCCATTCCTCCTCCACTGCAGAGGCACTGGAGCACTCGGGGCTTAGAGGGGCTTAACCACTTACACCCAGTGCTGTCACTTGCCTGTCACAGCACGTGCACAGCACACCTATCCCACACATCTCACTCCCCTGTTACCTTGAAAATCCACCTCCGTAGTTTCTATTATCAGGTGAGCAATGCAAGAGGTGGAAGGCTTTTCAACTCACATTACTGGCAAACCCAACCCTTCCCTTTGGCTAAACTCGGCAGAATTCGGACCTGCCACCTGAGGCAGGAGGAACGATTCGTGGAGCCTGAAATTCCCCAGGTACAAAGCAACAGAAACCTCGAGGTGCCATCAGATCTTCCATCTGTAGTCTGGTATTTACAATTATTTAGAAATAATTGAGAAAGAAAATGAACATAATTTAGGAATGAGTTGATATGCCAGAAAATATTAACCCCTCTGTGCCTTATGCAAGAACCAATCTCTAAAATCTGGAGATTAAACTCAGCCAGGGAAGTTTGATACAGAGGGATTTGATTCCTCTTTTGGCTGCAAATTCCAGACTGGTCTTTAACTATGACCTTAGCACTGACATCCCCTCTTTTTACTTGATTGAACACAGTTTATTTTAGCAGTATGCACACCAGCTTCCCCTGGTATGAATTCCTGCCGTAAGAAATCACTGGCATCCCTTCAAAATACCATGGAAAGCTTTTGGTCACTGCTTGAGAGCAGAGAAGGTATTTGAAATGGAGAACACAACTGAAAATGAGGTATGGAAAAGGAAGGATTTAATATTTAAATGAGGCTCTTGAATTCCTCACATTAGAGAGACACCAGGGGCAAGACTCAGCCCTTGCTTTGCACTGTCACACAGTCTGTGGTAGTCACTGTGCCTTTTTTGTGGTGCAAGCCAGAAGAGGAACTGATCCAAGCTTTTGAGCAACAGGCTGTGTGTTATCAGCATCACGGGGTGGCTGCTTTGTTTGTACAGCTCCTAAGGGAGGTAATGGATGGGCCACTCCTTTTGCACCCTACTGATGCTGGAAACCTCACCTTTAAAAGAAGAAACTGTGCATTTGCCTCCATTTTCAATGTTTTGAACCACGTGGACACAGCCAGACAAAACACAGGTGTAAGCCTCTTTATAAAATGTAAACATTTATTACAAGTCATCCCAGTAACCTCTTTTCCTATCTCTTCACCTTAATGTTGCTGGGTAGGGGAGGTAAGGCAGCTGGCAGGGCTTAGTTGAGCATTGTTTTAAATGCCAGATTAAAAAAAAGGGAAATTTTTCCTTTTGTCAGTGATTCTTACTGAAGACAAACTTTAATGGTATTCAGGGCTAAAAATACTTTAAAACCTGCTTCTTGAGGAAGAATACAGACTCTAGGCACCTGACCACAACAGTAAATTGCTGCCAGTGACACAGCCTATGCATATTTAGGGGACCCAGCTCTGCCCTCTCCTTGACAGGATACAGGCTTGCCTTGGGGTTCATCTGCTCATATCACTGTCATCTGTCATGACATAGTCATATGGGACCCAGCTGCTGAAGCTTACACCAAGAAAGAGAAAATGTAAAAATAATTGGTTATGTTTATGTCGTTCCTTAGGCTACACCCACGCAGCCTTTTTCAGGGTTCACTATTTGAAGAATCATTATCTTTACATATACATATATATATTGTCCTATATCTTAAATGATATACCCCTCTACTTTCAACCTTTAAATAATGCAAGTGCAGAAAAAGCCTTGTCACCACTGAGCATCTCCCAGTAACATTTGCCTGCAGTTTAATGTCAATAATAAAAGCATCATAACATTTCAGTAAACTTGTTTCTGAGGTGGGATTGATTTTCTTAGATTTGTTGGGAGATCAGACAACTTTTCAACTCAAGAGTTTTAGAAAAGCTCATCACTGGAGTCAGCAGTCTGAAGAGGATGAAAGCTTTCATCCCAGGGCTGAGCTTTCTCTGGGTCTGCTGCAACCCAAGACAAAATTGTGTCCCACCACAGATCTGCCTCAGAGCCAGACCCTACAACAGAGGCATTTGGGATCTCCTGGAAATGCAGCCCCTGTCTGGGTGGGTCCAGCCTCCTCTGGTGCTGGGGAAGGAGCTGACATCCTGGTGCTGCCCTGGCTCCCCATGGAGAGGCAGTGTAAGGGTGCAGACCCCAGCAAGGAGCAGGTGTTGGCACCATACTGAGCATAGGAGTCACCCTGCAGGTGAGAGGGGAGCACAGGCTGTGGAACACAGGTGGCAGTGGCTGCTTCCCTCTGAAACAGTGTCCCAAAAGGATTCAGCTGAAGGATTTGGAAGAGCTCTCCATCAGGAAGAGCTCTGCCAGCAGGTTGAGGGAGGTGATCCTGCCCCTCTGCTCAGCCCCGGTGAGGATCACCTGGGGTGCTGTGTCCAGTTCTGGGCCCCTGAGGACAGGAGGGACATGGAGCTCCTGGAGAAGGTCCAGTGGAGGTGACAAAGATGATGAAGGGACTGGAGCTTCTCACTGAGGAAAGGCTGAGGGAGCTGGGCCTGTTCAGCCTCGAGGGGAGGTGGCTGAGAGGGGCCCTGATCCCTGTCAGTGTCTGCAGGGAGGGGGCAGGGGATGGACCGGGCTCTGCTCCCTGGGGCCCACAGATGGGACAGGAGGAACGGGCAGGAACTGATGGCCAGGGAGTTCCACCTGAACATGAGGAGGAATTTCTTCACTGTGCAGTGACCCAGCACTGAACAGATTGTCCAGAGAAGGTGTGGAGTCTCCCTCACTGGAGATATTCCAGAGCCATGTGGACACAATCCTGTGCCCTGTGCTCTGGGATGGCCCTGTTTGAGCAGGGAGGTTGGACCAGGTGACCCATGATGATCCCTTCCAACCTGACCCATTCTGTGATTCTGTGATTTTATGGTTTTGGGATTCTGGATCATTTCAGTAACAAAAATAACAAAGAAATGATCACTAATTTGGATATCCTCAATGAAGCGCTGGGTTTTAAATATCATCATTAACCTGGCTAATACAGTTATATGGGAAATGAAGTGTGTAACCACCATCTTTCACTTAAGAGACTGATTAAACTGAAATGGGTAGCTATAGAAATAAGTAGAAGATGATGCTTGTATGTATGATAAGTAAGAGAAACTGTGTGGACAGCTTTGGGGAAGTCAGCAAGCAAGCAGTAATCATAGCACTACTTTTAGCAGGACTAAGAAAATGCTCAGAGAAAGAGCTCTGGGGTTAAAGGGCTTCCAGAAACAAAGTTGAAACTGGAGGAAAAGAAATTGTTTCCTCTTGTTTGATCCCTCCTGCATTCTATGTACCAATTGTTTGCAAATAAACAGGGCTGCACCAAAGAAATAGCTCGCTGTTTCCAATTCCTAATAGACATGAATGATACATTTTAGTCATGCTGCCCACCAAAAAGAGCAATTATGCATTGAAGATGACACAAAAACATAAAGATATTTTCAAGGAGCGAAAATTGTCCACGTTCCTTTTTGATAACTCCTGAATTGTGTTTTTCTTCGCTACCTCACCTCTGGCTCTGCAAGGGAAGAGCAGCAGAAAAATCTTGCAGATTACAGCAGAATGCCTTTATTTATGGTCTTTGAGGCTTCTGAACGTTGAGCCCCTGTCTGCTGTGAGAGAAGTGGCCTCAATGAAGCGCTGCCCCGGGTCACTCCAGGGGCAGCACAGGCTCCTGTGCCCGGGGCTCTGGCTGCTGGCCCTGCCCAGCGCTGCCTCGGCTGCCTTTGCTCTGAGCAGGGTCTGCTCCATGGGCAGTGCAGGCAGAGCCTCAGCCCGGGCTGAGTGCTGGGGTGATACCTCCTGCACATCCCAGCGAGCTGCACGTGTGTGGGATTTGCTGAGGCAGTTTGCCAGCGCTGCTGGGAAAGGCTGAAGGGGGCAGGGAAGGGGCACAGCCACCCAGCGTGGGGAATCACACAGCAATGGCGCTGAGAAGGAAAGCCCTGTGTCCCCAAACACCATTTCAGATCTATCGGCAGAGAGTGAGGAAGGCAGTAATTATAATTGGAGACCAATTGTGCTCTACTGCCAGGGAAGATTATTCTCACCTCAGTTACACAGCTGGCTCTATTTTTATTCTATCGTTTCTTTTTTTCAGCATGCCGAAAAACTGAGAGAAGAACAAGTGACAAACAGAATTCAGAGATGTCCAAGTAAAGCTACTTTGGAAAGAAGAATAATCCATCAGGATACCATTTGCAGCATCTATTTTAGCAAAAGTCCCCAGACTACAGTTCTTTAGAATTAAAATAAATATTGATATAATGCATAATATAGGCAGCTAGTTTCTGGATTGTACTGTGCTGTCATCTATCACTGTAAGTAGTTTTTAATGTAAAAATGAAATATATATTCTGCTGCAGCTGCTTATGTTTTATACTGGGTTGTTTGTCTAAGCATATTGTGTTAGACAGGGAACACAAATTCACTGTCAAAGGGCCAGGTCGAATAAAGGTCTTTTACAGCCACTGGCCTGAGTGACTCCCTGTGTGAAATGGTATTAGATGAGACCAGGCTGTGCTTGGTGCTGTCACCAGCACCCACAAAACTAAAGCAGGCCATGGCTGGGCACTGGGACTTGCTGAACTGTGGTGCCAGAGCCCACAGGGGTGACATGGCCATTTGTGAGTTCTGCCCCATTCATGGCTGTGCATTGACCAGGCAGCTCCAGTCTGTGCCTAATGCCACAAATTCAGTGACATGCTCAAGTTTTGTAGAGCTTGTTAGCCCAGCTCATGAATTAGCAGGCTGCTAGGACTTGCCCTGGCATAGGTAAATGTACTCTCTTGGAAACAAAATGCAGAATGGGGTTATCCTAAGCACATCCAAACATTATTTTTGGTTTAAATGAAAATGCTCATTGTACACCAAGAAGAGGCATCACAATGCAGAAATGCTGAGGGAATGAGGTGAACTAGAAATATACTTATTAGGTGAGCTGAAACCTGTGTTTATGTCATCTGAGATATCATTTGTTCTAGAATACAAGAACCCATGATCCCAGACCAGAAATGAAGAACATCAAAGTTTGTGTGCTCCACAAGTGCATTTCCTTATATCCTAGTTCCTACCTGTAGCTTCCTATTGTGGAGCAGAGAAGTCAAAAGATTTATTTGGAAGGAACCTTGGTTTTCTCCAGTACCAACACCTGGAGGGTACAGCCAGAGCAAGACACACCAGGACCAGCACTGGTGAGACTTAATGCCATCTTCATAGAGATGGGGGAGCAGCTTCAGAGAAACTCTCCAAATCTTCAGAAAGCATTCCAAAACTGCAGGTGAGAGACACTGGAGGCATGTTTGGGTAGCTGGCGATACCCAAGAACTGACAAGCAACTTGCTGGAGTCATCTGTGCCACCCTACATATTTGGGAAACAAGCTTTTTTCAGTGTTTAACACAATAACTGCAAGGGCACCTTCACAAACCTTCCCAGAGTCCTGGAGACTGCTTTGTTTCTCTGAGTTAGAGAAATGGCATCACTCTTATTTCACTGGAGCTTGGGGTTTTTTTGAGAGAAGTAGAACATGTTTCTTCCTTTCCTGACTGGTACAGAAACAACATTTTCTCTTCTAATCACTATTTGACAGAAAAATGGAAGAGCAAACGACCTATGTTTTTCCACTGTGATTGTTTTTTGCTTCCTTTTATACCTTTCTCTCTGAAAAGTGTCCATATCCCCCTGCCCCCTATTTCCCAAGGTTTTTCTGGTGATCGTGTGTTATTGTGGGGATTAATGCACGGGAAACTTGAAAGCAGCAAAAGAAGCCTGCAGGCTCTGTTGGGTATGAGGGATGGGCTGTTATCCCTCACACCTCCTTGTTGCAAATCCCATTTGGTGGTATGCTGCTAGTGAAAAGAAAACCTGTCTTGTGCAAGTGTTTGGATCAGTCAGGGGACAAAAGAGCCTGTGTCAGGGTTGGTTTTAGCAGCAGACGGGGCTGACTTTGCTGCCACACCACCCAGTCCTCTCCTCCAGTCGGTGAGAGCCTTCCTGAGAGCCCTCACTGCAGCTTTGTCTCGCTCTGGGCTTGGCTTTGCTATCCACAGCACCTTCTGTGCCAGGGCCTGAGCTGGGCATCCTGCTGGATCCTCTTGGTCCTGCTGTCTGCCGAGGTGGGAGCTGTGGGAGCACAAGGTCTGGCAGGGGCAGATGGTCCTGGGCTGGAAACCTGAATGCTGTGGAGAAGGAAGAAAGCTTCTCTCCTCAGCTGTGAAAAATCTGCCCATTGGGTCCCACCTTGCCTCTGCCAACATCAGCAGGAGCTTGGCCTTTGATTTGGATGACCCTAGCATTTTGTGAACTCCTTCTATCATTGCTTATTAGTAGGAACAGTTGAATCCATCGTAGTAGTCTGTGTCTGCTCACAGACTATGCAGGAGCAGGTTTCCCTTTGTACAGCCTGGTGATTTACAGCTCTTCAAGGCGACTTAGTGCCGATGCTCTTTAGCAAATTAATTTTTTTCCACAAGCCAGTTGCTAAGGGCGTTCACTACTTGCTATTCTCACTGTGTAGCTGGGTGCTGTCTCCCAAGGAATTGTCCCTGTTGCAGGACTGGCCCCACCTCAACTCTGTGAACCTGAACCCCTTCCCTGCTAGCAGATTGCTCACAAACATATTGAATTGTTTCTCGGATCCATTTTACTCACCAGGAAAAGAAAAACCAGATAAAAATGGAGGTTTCCATTCCATGCAGGACTGCTTTTGACACAAAGGCTGTCATGGGCAGAGGGTCATGCCAGCACATTCTATGTCCTACAAGCACTCTAGGGGATAAAAAACTGATGTACCTGGGCACTGGTGAATAATCTGTATAAATCACTAACAAATTTAATAACAACAATAATAATATAAACCAAATTGATATAAATTAAAAGAGATGTCAAGTAGTGACAAAACCAGTGAGGAGCCTGATTCCTGGGACTGAAGTGGAAGCCCTTCTGCAGCCTTCACCTTGCTGACACAGCTAGGACTGGAGGGCAACGCTGGAAACCAAATCTCCTTCGCAGCCAGCACAAATGGTTTAACAGTGTGTTACGCAGACTTCCTGAAATAGCTGCCCCCCGTTTCCTCAGGAGGAGGAGGTGGGAGGGAAGCACACGGATGGTAAATGCCACTGCAGGCTCCCCTGCGCAGGCACCCCCATCGATGCCAATTTTTGATCCAGCAGCACAGGGCGGATTAGCAGCGGAAGATTAATTCCTTCCTGTCATCTCCCCAGGGAGGTTAAATGATCTCAGGAGCAATTTCTCTTGCTACGAACACTGTAATCCTGAAGCAGACTGCTAACTGCTACAGTTTATGTGGGGCTCTAATGATGGCAAGGAGGTTCCAACTTTGGAGAAGGGTCATTGTTCAAAGAGATGTTTATTTAATTAAATGGTGATTTCTTGCAACCCGTCTCTCGTGTGAAACCTGCAGCTCGAAGGAGCCATCTGAGTAATTTTTAAAATGTCTGAAGGAGAAAAATCTTTATTAATTAAAAAGGGAGTCCTAGAGAGTATGAGCAGTTGAACACAGTCCATGGACTTGGCCTTAGTAATGCACATTACCCGTCTGTGTCCTGGCCCCGTTTACCCAGTACAGCTACTGGAAAATGAAGCTCTGGCTGGAACCTTTTTACTCTCCTGTGCAGCTTGTCTGCACCCACAGCTCCCCGTCAGTGTGCTCCTCTGCAGCCTGACACACCAGGCTGCTCAGAGCCCGCTCCCCAAACGGTGCTAGAAGGTGGCCCAGAGGAGGGCGGATCAGCTGAGACTCGAGGCAGCTCTGTGACACTTCTGCTCCTCTCCTCCCTTACTCTCGGTCCAGGAGGCTGCCTTACTGGCAGGAAGAAGGCATGGGAGTATTCCCAACCACAGAATCAGGGACTATAGTTAAAAATTCATCACAACGCTGTCCTTTCTACCTTCAGATGAGGAGATGCCTATTTTTCCAGGTCACTTCTGCTGAGTGAGGATCACGCTGTCACATCAGGGAGTACGCGTGGGGCTTCCCTGCCCCAGAGCACGCGCTCGCAGACCAAAATAAAATGCAGACGAAGAAGTGAAGAGTAAGAAAGAGCTGAAGAGAGAGGAGATGAGAGGAAGGCTCCTGGTAATCATGGGTTTGAAATGGAGTCTCAAATAGAGACGGTTCTTGGCAGCAGGAAACAGAAGACAGCTCTAAGTGGGGAGAGACGCGTGAGTGACATACAAATGGGAGCGTGGGAGCAGCCAGCCCCTGCGGCTGGAGCAGCAGCAGCCAGGGGAGGGGGACCACAGGGAGGGCGAGTGGAGCCATCAGTAGATTTTGGATAGCCCTGGAACTGGAGGAAAGAAAGAATAAGGTGAACTGGGGTCTGTGGGCACTCTTATTTTGAGATACAGCAGTGTGTGGATCTGCAGGATATCATCCAGTGCTCGTGTGCCTGCTCTCACACTGGAGATGTGAGAAGCAGGACTGGCACAGACATGGGGTACCTTCCCTGCAGCCTGTTGCCCTGAGGTAGCTGACACGTAGCTCATTGCCCCCCAGAAACCTGATCCTGTTGGATTTCTAATGGAGGGCCCAGTTTCTATTTAAACCTGGTTTGTAGGGGTTTCATGTACACGTGCAAATTACTGGCTCGTTAAGACTTGTCCCTACACAGAATTTCTATCACTAGTTTAAATCAGACAATGAAACAGTGGAGACCTGTCTGTAGGTACAGTGTTCAACTAGATTCCAGGGATTTATTTTGCCCTGTATGTTCTCAGGTGTAGAATAAACTCATGTACATATTTCCACCTGTATGTGCCTATTTGTGGAAATGGACTGTTGCAGATGAAGTGCCTCACCATCCTGCCTTTGGAGAAATCGTGGCAGTGAACATCAGAACAACAACAATGAAGGAGGGGGTGGCAGGCAAAGTAATTGTGAAGTGAAAAGCAGAATGAGAGATGGGATGGGGATTAGAGAAATGAAAAGCAGACCATTAAACCCAGGGGTCTGATCCTGTCCCCTGCTAGGAACTGATAGCAGTCATTACATGTATCGTATGTGAGAGTCTGGAACTGCGTCTGCATTGCAAAGGACGAACCTGGGGAGGATAACCAGCAGCAAAAGCAGTAGCTCACTGGGCTTCCTTGCTGACCATGCCTTCAGCTGCAGTCACTTCATGCACTAATCCAGTCAAATATGTGGTTGCCTGTAAGCACGTGAGCAGCTTCACTGATTGCAAAGGCGCTGCTCAGTTGTCATAAACGTAAGCGTAGGCTCGAGTGCTTTGCTTGCTTCATCAGGCTTTCCAAGAGCTGGTTACACAGCCTCTAACCCAGCACTCTGCATGATACCCTGGCACACAAATACAGCCACTGGGAATTAGAGGGAAGTCAGAGACACGAGGGGTGGATGCTTTTCAAGTGAATCGAATAGGTTGAAGGTGAACTTCCTGTGTATTAATGTGTTGTGAGGATTTACGTGTGGGTTGTTCACCTAAAGTTTCAGGATAGCTGCTCTTCCTCAACCCAGCAAGTCACTAGTGGCACCCAGTGGCTAGAAGGGTTAGTTAAAAATATACCTTTCTCCCTCATGAGTTCCCTCGCACTGAAGTTAGTGTTTAAATGCAAATACCACTGTCTTGGTATTACAGGTATTAAATCCAGGCATAGCTATTTTTTGAGTGAGGTTTCATCTGAAAAGTATCTCCTGAGTAACGATCACAATTTCTGCTCACAGAGGCATTTAGCCTGCAAGGTAAAATGCTCAGGCTTCTAGTGCAGCACACAGCAGGCTACAAACCGACTGCATTTTGGCGCAGTTGTGGGATAGTTAATGCTTATTTATTCTGTGAGAGCACTAAACCTGCACAAATGAAAATTATGCCTGTTGTAAGAGTTCCAGGACTTTCCTCCAGAGAACACTTCCCAAAATTTGCTGACTTTCAGTACTTATGGAATTTCAAGAGCCAAGTGATCCATAGGAAAGTTAAAACCCAGCTAGTAAATGAAATGAGCAATTAACCAAACTGATGAGAGGGAACGCCAAAACTCCACAGCCGTAGTTTCTGGATCTTTAGCCCCTACTTGGAGCATATATAATGAAAACATGTGTCTTCTAAAAGACAAGTAAAAGTGACCTGGTTCATTCCTGAATGATGCATTAAACAGGCTTAAAGTTTGCGCCTGATCCTGTGGGCTGTGGGATTCAGTGGGATGAATCATGTGGCCTGGGTCTCTAGGGCTTTGTGCATTACCTGTTTATGGTGCTAGCAGAGGCAGAGGTTTGTTACCCCAGTGCACTCCACGGTCTGTGCTAAGGTAAAACCCCTTCACCCCATGCTGAGCTCCTCTGCCACCCTCTCCTCCAGCCAGTGGCTTGCAGCAAGTCAGAGCCACCGTGTCCTCACATAAACTCGCTGCTATCAGGGTAATGACAATTCCTATCAAAACACACAGCTCTATCTTTACCCCATTTTCTACTCCCCCATCCCTCTGTCTGTCAAAAGCTGGCATAGCAAGAGAGGGAGAAGATGCTAATCTCATCCCTGCTCTGTTTTAGAGACAGGAATCCCATGTGTGGTAGGAGGATAATGCCAGGAGCCTCAGTTATAGGGTTTGCTGTAGCTGCCTGCAGTGGTGCAGGAACAGAGGGGCAGCAAAGTTATTTCACCAGGGTCTTGAGGAAAGGAGAGGCTGTGCAGGAATCACATCTGCCAAACTGCACACAGCATCTGAATGAGGGCCATGGCAGGGACTGACAGGCTGCTGCTGCAGTCTCGTTGTTCCCAGCTGCCAGAGCAGCCTCTCGGGGCTGAGGGACACTCACACCCAAGCCTGGGCAGTCCTGCAGCAGCCACTTTTCAGAGGCCAACTACCAAACACAGAGGCAGAGAGCAATGCTCCCGTTCCTCTGACACCAGACAGCTGTTTTTTGTTTGGGTCTCCTGGGCCAGGAACAGCTGGTTTTGCCTATGGTGTGATGTTTTGTAGGCTGCTATGGCTTCAGGGAAGCACAGATCTAATTTCCCATGCACTACATGCAGGACATCTTCGGTGTCCAAGATCTCACTGGAGCAATAGGCAGTATTCACATCTGTTTTAGTAATTTTGTACATTCCCTGCTATCACAAGGACCCAGACCACCAGTCATGCCCTTTTCAGCTGCTTTTTACTGAATACAAAACTTATGGCTGCAGGTCATTGACTACAGTTTGTGATGGGTTGCAGAGAAGTACTGGTGATCCTGGTGTGGGGTGGATGTTTTGCAGATCCTTTTTATGTCTCTATTCATGGCTTTTCCAACACCACAATAATGAATATAAATGTAAGTTTTTGGACAAGGACCTCCTGGCCATTATGATTAGATCTCTTCAATCACAGGTGTTATCTCCTTTTCCCTAATGGGAGTTAATTTCTCCTTGCAGTAACCTCTCTGTGCCTCAGTGTCCCTGTCTGTAAGATGGGTGTCATCAGATAAGGGTTTGCTAACAGGAGGGCAGTGCTGTTTCTTGTCAAGCACTTCGTGACCCACTGGGATGCACCAGGAAAGTGCATGCTAGTTTTTAAAACTTACATACCCTTCCAAATGGTCTCCCTGGCAAGTTTTTAGCCAGTTACCATCATCAGTCTCATCTCTCAGCACATTCCTTATCTGAACTGTGTGGCTTTGCCTTCATTCATGCCCTCATCCCTGCTGCCCTTTCCTCCCTTCTCCCACAGCGGGTGCAAAGTGTGTGTGCAGCAGAGTGCTCTGCCATGGTTCATTGAGCTCTCCTGTTTGTTGCCTTCATTTCTTTGGTTGCTTTCTTTTCTCTCTCCCCAAAGAAAGAAGTGGGTGGAAAAGCAATAGATGATGTAAAATTTGCAAGCCAAATAGAGCACACATTCACCCCTACGTGCGCTGCTTTAACAGGAGGATGGAATCTCTTCACTGGCTTTTCTCATCCCTGCAAGGAGAGCTCCTCACCTGGCTGGTGAGTGTGGAGTTAAATCCATGTGGGCATACTGGTATAGCAGGGTTCAAATGTCCTTTCTGGCACGTCAGCACATCCTACCTCAACCTCAATTATACACTTCCCAGCTTTTCATTAAGAAGTCATAGTTCTGTGTGATGTCTCGTGTTTGGAGGTGGTTACAAAAACCTGTCAGGCACTGGCTGCTTTCTTAATACAGTAATCAAATGCAGAAGTGCCAAACCATTAATTCTAGAGAATCTTTCTTTTTTTTTTTTTTAAACCCCCAAGAGTATAAAATCCAAAGAAGACTTAATACAATTATTCCTAGGGGATGTTGTTCATAAGTGTTGTGACCATCTGGGCATACAGCTGGCTAAACATAGCCTCTACTCCATCTCCTCCAGGAGAAATCTTTAAAAGGGGCAGAAAAGGGCTAAAACACTACAAAAGACGACCTCTTTTCAGTAAGAGCATCCTCCCTGTTTTGGAAGTGTTGATTGTTTGGCCTCCCTCAGCCACCGAGGCTGCTTTATTGTGTATTTATTACTCAGATGGAGGCTGGAGCCAGAGTTCTTTGGCCCATTTATAAAGCAATTTAAATGAGCCGGCTGCTGCGGGGCAGTGCCGGGGCCAGGCCGAGCCGCCGCAGCGGGCGTGCCAGCGGGAGCTGCCCTCCGCTTTCGGAGCGGGATTTACGGTTCACAAGCAGTTCAAGCGCGGCTCCCGCCCCGGGATTACGCGCAGGGCCAGCACCGGGGCACGCCAGCCAAGCGGCTGGGCAGCCCCGACCCCACGGCCGGGCAGGGGGGCTGCCGGCAGCAGGCCCTGCCTGCTCAGGGCTCTTGCTGCCGTGCAGGCCCAGGAGGTGCCGTTTCGCTGCCTCAGCCCCTGGCTCTCGCAGCTCCATGCCCGCGGGCGGAGCCCTCAGGAGCTGCCAGGGTGTGCTGCCGGGACGGCGGGGCTAATGGGCCACCCACAGCTCAGGCGGGGAGGGAGCTTCCGAGAGGGCCCCGGCTTGGCAGCCGAGCGGCGTGGAGGGACTTGCACCCTCCCTCAGCTGCTCCTGTGCCAGAGACACACAGGCAGTGCCAGCCTTTTGGGCAGGCACCTCTAACTGCGGGGTTTCACGGCTGCAGCGCCACAGGAGGAGCAGAAGCCCTGTCTGGACCAGTGCTGGCCCTGCTCCCTGCCATTCCAGCCCATCCCAGCCCGGGACCAGGCGGCTGTTCCACCCCATCCACCCACACGGAGCCGTGTGATCACTGCCCCTCGGCTGCACTGTTTCAGCACGGGGCCTTCAGTGGGTCTAAATCACCAGCTAAGACTAATTTACACCGCAGAAAGATTGACATTTATGCTCAAGCCAGAAAAGCCTAATTATTATTAGAAAATTTTAAAAAATCCAATCTGCTCCTGCTTACAGAAACACCTCTCTTATCAGGGCAATTCTTCATCATCTTGCAATTACCAGCAAAGCCCAAATTCACTATCTATCCACCCTCAGCTCTCACATACCTTCTACACTGATACCATACTGCCTTCAAAACCCCCAGATCTCCTCTGGCCCAGCCTTGCTTCCAGCATCTACATCCTGGTGTGAAGATCCACCTCCGGATCCCAACCACCAGCTCAGCCCTGGAGGCACCGCCTGGTACGTGGGGCAGCAGCAGTAACATCACCTTGTTTGTCCCAGAGGAGTTTGGGAAACTTCACACCTTTCCAAAGCAGTTTAAAAAGGACTGGGCAGGCACCATGTACACTGTAATATACCTAAACAGAGAGAGACTGGATGTGAGAGATGACATATCAGAAAACAAGATCTGCTGAGGAAAGTTGTGTCAGAGATCCATCTGATTTGGTCAGGCAGTTTGGCCAGATGATCATTGCAGGTCCCTTCCAATTGAAATATACTATTCTATTCTGTTCTACTCTAAGCCATTGTCTTGTCTCCATCAGCAGCTGGCCACAGCTGCACAGGGAGGATTGCAAAGCACAGGACATGCACATAGTGATCCCACAGTTAGAAATATTTGCTCAGCCTCAGCAAACTTTGGCTCAGCATCTCCTGCCTTACAGCTGTTGTCCTGGCATACCTGGCTTTTGGCTACAGGAGAGGGAAATGTAGGAGCCCAGGCTCTAAGACAATGCTATCTTGGCCACAGGCACACCTGTAGTTCTTTCCCACACACACCTTAGGGACCAAAAGCTCTCCAGACCAGGCAGCCTGCCTGAGCATCCCTCTGAGCTCCTGCACAAGGCAGGACAGAGGGCAGCCCACCCCACACACTGAGGGAGAGGTACTCTTTGCACCCCTACCTCCACACATTTCTGTTGGCGTTGGTAACAGAAAAGAAACACCCAAATCAATGCTTATTTCATTTTATATACAGCTGAACCTTTTGAAACTGTGCCATTTCAAACTTTCAGCTTAGTGTCACTCTGTCCTCACACCCCTCACAGCTCTCCTGTTTGCCTGGCAATGCTGCACTGCAGCAGGGGGTTAGCAGGGCAATGGCATCCCCACCTACAATGAAACTGCCCAATTCTTCTCGTGGAATGAGGCAAAATCCCTCCTCACATTTTTCCTTATTGAAAAGAAGGAAGGAAAAGGCTCCAAGCCTCAAGAATATTTACAAATAGTGTTAATAAACTCACACACAAAGGTGTTTTTCTTTTGGATACATTTTTTTTCCCTTCCCTTGGAAGGAAATAGTCTTATTTGCTTTTTTTCCCCTTTCCTTTCCCCCGAGGCAGCAAGGACCAGGGAGAGTTACAGAAGTTTCTTTCTTTGTTTTGTTGAGAGAATCACAATGCCTTCCAGGTAAATTGTCTCATCATCAGTCAGACAGAGCACAGGAGTTTGTTATTAACACAAAAACGTGGGAAAAGTAATTTTTCATTTTTACTGAATGTAAAAATGGTCAAATGAAGTGTCTTCCTATTTTTCCTTTCAGACTCTGCTGAAAGACAATGTTTAAATGCCAGCATAGAAGTGCCACACTGAAGAAGTTAGGCATGCTGGAAAAGAATAGCTGTAATGGAAACAGCAGCCAGAACAGCTGTGACAAGTAGGATAAATCTTCCAATCCATGGATGATTTGTCAAACATTTTGCAAATATATATACACATATTGCAGATATATGTTATGTGTGTGTGTATAATCAATAAAGTGTGTGTACAACAGATGGATGGATTAGACAGATAATTATGTGATTGCAAGTCTCCCATTATATTTATGGTCGCCCATTAAAGCCACTTCTGAGTTATCCCTCCTCTCCCTGCCCCTGGAGATAAAGGTCACTAATGCCATCAGCCACCAGGTATGGCCCACACCCAGCCCAGCCCCAGCAGCCAGTCAGAAATTCTGACACTGGCTTCTGCAGCCTGGCACAGCTCAGTCTCCTTCGTTTTTGAGGAAACTGTAAAATGATAAAACCCCCTGTGTTTTCATTGCCCACTGCAGTGGGCTGAGGTGCCAGAGTTGTTAGGTGGGTTATTTGAGGTAGTGGAACGATGTCAGCATCAGCCAGAGGGTGCCCTTGTGAAGGACGGACGCTGCTCCGGGCTGGCTGAAGGCACAGCGGCGCTGGTGGGTCCAGAGGCACAGATCCCAGAGCCCTGGGCGGAGCCGGGAGCCGCAGGTGGCCCCAGCCCAGCAGATGTCGGCGGGGACCTTGCTGGATTTGGCCTGACCTCGGCGTGCTGTGGGTGACAGGAGGAGAGCCGGGATGCGAATCCCGCTGCCGTGTCAGCAGACCTGGGCACACTGGGCTGCCGGGTCCCAGCCGCACGCCAGCCCCATGGAGCCCGCCGATTCACCAGGAAGAGCATTTCAGTCCACACCCATTTAGTCACCAGCGTCTGACTTGGAAGAATTTGACTAATTAGGGGTTGCAGGTGCTGTAACCCAGACAAGCTGCATTCCTGCCACCCCGGCCTTCCCCGCACAAATTCCTCCGGTCCACGCAGCCGGCTGAGGATGCAGCAGCACCGGGGACAGTCCACGGCTGGGTCCAGGCCAGGACTGCAAACCATATCCTGGGCACTCCCCGCACCATCCGGACACGTGGCTTTGGCTGAGCTCCCCCGCACAGCTCACAGCGCACCCGGGACAGAGAGGATGGAGGGGGAGCCCTCCCTGTGCCCACGGCCAGTGCCACAAGCTCCCCGTCACCAGGCCCCGGCCCCTGGCAGCACAGATCTTTCTGGGCAGGCACAGGGCACTTAGCAAGAGAGGAGAGGGACCAGCAAGCCTGAGCAGAGCCCTGATCCCTTGGGGTCACTCTTAGCAGCCTCATCTAACACTTGGCTTTGACCTTTAAAGACAGTTCTGGATGTGGCTCAGCCCCTGCCCGACCTCAGATTAAGGGAAGCAGAAATAGGGCAGAGAGCAATGTTTTCTCAATTCCTGAACGGACCTGCTGAAATAAATGATCATGGACCATCTTGTTTCCTATTTTGCCAACAGAAAGAGTGAGGAGGATCACTCTGGTACTCAGTACAGTGGTAAATAAACCAGGTGAGGTGGGTCTTGGCCCCTTACCTCCAGGCCAAAACCTCCAGCAGTTTAGCTTTGCTGGAGTGGAATTCTACATTTTAGATATAGACAAGACTTTAGATTTATAATTAATGGGTTTTGAGTTCAAAGATTGGAAATAAAAAACGTGACCTCGGGCTTGTATCCTGCTACACCACTGGCAGGAAGAGATGGATCTGGGAACCAGCAGTTGTTTTGCTGGCTGTATGAGTCCATGTGCAACAGATGAAATGACATCTGCCAAAGTTATTTTACCTCTTGCCTCTCTGCAAGCTGCAGTTCAGCTGGGCTCATGGTAACACCCCTCTGCATCCTCCTGAAGAAAATACAAAGATTGGTGATCTCTCTGCCCCTGATCTATTGATGGACACAAATGACCAGTTTAGCACTTTCATTTCCTCACTGGGAATAGGGGGATTAAAATGCCACTGTCTCCTGATTGTAATGCTTTTTATGTGGGCCCTAGGTAAACACTGCACAAGTCAACAAACCACTGTTAATAAAAATTGCTAATTAAATGAGGACCAGTGGCTTGTTTTATTGACAAAAGTATTTATAGGCTTTTTCTGCTTTCTTGTACTTTCCGAGGCCCTGTATGTTTTGCATTTGCTTTTGCCCTTTGCTCCTGCTTGTCCTTCTAGTTCTTGCTTTATCAGGGTTTTGTTGTTGTTGTTTTAACCACCCTGAGTCAGACATAAGGATCTGCCTTATATCAAGCCAATTTTTTTCTTGAAAGGAGTTCTCTAACACAACACAGTTATCATGGAGTCTGAAAAGAATACCATATTTTTCTCAAATCCATCTTTTGCTGTGTGTTGCTAGCTAAGATAATTTGGCTTTTTAGCACACATTCGTCACGCTCCTCAGAAAGTGGGGCCTTAAACCCTGAGTGAAAGGAATTTTTGTTCAGCTGATATCTGTGCTAGTTTACTAGTTGACTGCCAGGTGAATCAAGGCACCCAAACTGAACCTCAGCAAGGGATTTCAGAGTGTTCAGTCATCCTTCTGTGGAACATGAAGCATGTACTCTTAGCATGTGCTACTGTTAGCACGTACAATTATTTCCGTGGAAACCCGCGCTGAACATGGCACACAGGGCTGAAATGGCACTCAAAAGCAGAAGGGTGACGATGGCAACTGAAGTGTCACACCATTTCAGCCCTCAGAAAACGCCTCTGTGATAGTAAGATCTGAGCATCGTCATCAGAGGAAGATTCCTTGGCAGAACACACCCCAAGGACCTGACAGTGCTGCAGGTTGCCGTGGAAGCTAGATTTGCTCCAAATCCCTTTCTCCAGGTCTCCCATATGCTACGTGCTATCCAGTCTGCCTTTCTGCTCTGGCACATCCTGTGGCTTCTGCCTGTGCAAGGTTTTATTCTAAAAGGCATCAAAGCTTGTTACCACCTTCATATCATGGCCCTTTGTGGACTACAAATCTAAAATCCGAGTTATCACCAGAAGATGTGCTCTGCAGACTGATCCTGAGTAAGCACTGGATGGGAATACCAGGGTACTATTGAGCCAACACTGTTGAGATAGTAAACAAAACTGAATGGAAGTGAAAATGATGCAGAACTTGTGTCCTTGAAAGCTAATTTAATCTCTCCTGGTTCTGGTGGGATGAGGGAGACAAGCAGCCGCAATACAAAAGATAAGTGCTGGAGCCTGATTAATATTGGTGTTTTGAAGGACCAGTTTTCACAGCCCATCTGGAAGTAATTTATTCCCACTCAGAGGTACCACCAAACACAGCCATTCCAGAAACAAGCTGTCTCCAAAAAGATAGTCCTTAAGCTGCAGTGAGGAGAGGGGCAAGCACTAAGGGTATTCTGAAATAATCACTCCACTCAGCAGGTGAATAACGAGAAATGCCAGTTAATAAAAAAATAGCAGGAACTGCAATTTTGAGGGTATTCTTAGAAATAAATAGCAATAAAGGGGCATCAAAGAGAGGTAAACAGCACTTGAGTGCTAGACAGAAAGCCTGGCACACTCCAAAACATTGCAGAGCACCTTTCAGTCCCAAGGCAGATCACGAGTTTGAACACATGAAGAACTCACTGCTGGGTAACAAGTTATCAGGTGTCTGCTGATCCATGGCAACTGTCCCTGATGATTTGCAAGGTGGCAAATGTGGGATAATTTGAGATCTCTGCATCCTCGTGGAAGATGAGAGAGGTCTGTGCTGGTGTGAATGACCTCACATTTTCTGCAGCTCAAGAGCTGTCATGTAGACAGTTGTCTTCCACCACTTGACTGGTGGCACCTGGTTCTCCTGTGTTCTCTTGTTTCTCTGAGCCTGGATATGTGTTTCATTGCCTGGTCTTTGGCCTTAGAGGCATTTCTTACTTCAATGCAATTCTTTCCTCCCTCCTCAGGTAACCAAATCAGTGAGCTCCCCAGTAACAGGACTGTTCCTGTACAGAGGGTAAAGGGAGAAGCAGACTGAGGTGAAAAGTGGGTTTGGGACCTTCTGATAAATAACCACCTTGTTTCTGACATTGTTGTGGCATCCTTCTAATCACAGGTCCCATGTGGCCACTGATTTATCTTCTATCTAAGGCTGTACTTGGTCTGTAGGGCCTGAGGACATCTCTTTATTGGAAACAAGGCGGTGAAGAACATTTGTTATAGAAATGGGACCTGCACAAAACTAACATGAATTTAGATTTCATTACAAACGTGGAACCTGGCAAAGGTTAATTGAAACATTTGCCAAGGGCCAATCTAAAGTTCGATGGAATCAAAGGGGGACTTCAAACTGACTTTAATGGTCTTGGGGTCAGGTTGTAAGACAAATTTGACAAGTATCAAGGTCCCTAGGTCAATGGATTTTCTTTTTTTTTAAATCAAAACCATGCCACACTATTAGTCTAAAAGACATTGCAGCCATCAGCCATAGAAATCACTTGATACCAATTCAACAGGAACTGGATCAGCTCCTGCAGGCCATGGAGTGCAGTCTGTAATGCCTGGCTCCATTACACTGCCCTGGTGGAAAATCTCTGTCTCTCTAATGAGGGAGTAAGGGGGAAACCAGGCATCACATGCTGCTGGGTCTGAGAGTCCCAGACCCCACCTGGGATGGCCCATGGCAGGGCACTCCCCAGAGATGGCTGGTAGAGCTCTCCAGTGCAGGAGACATCAGGCTGGAAACCTCCAGGGCACAACACAAAGCTGGACATCTCTTCCCTGATGAATTTGCTTGAGGGAACGCGTGGGTGGGTTGTTTATCTTGTCGGGAGGAGCCTTTTCCTTTTGACTCTTGGGAAAAAAGGAACTGCATTGTGTATGTTTACTGAAAAGTCCAGCGTGTTCCCTGAGACATGAAGACAGGACACATCCTTATAAATCAGGGTGGTGAAAAAGTGAAACCAGAAAGAAATGGTTGGGGATTGCTGCAGAGACAGTGTGTGTGCACTCAGCCAGCAAGGGGAATGACACTGACACTGTTTCAAAGGAAGGTCATTGTGTAGACCATAAATCTCAAACATTTCGCATTTGCTTCATTTGTCTTTATTGACTTTTTTTACAAGAAGTTCAGCAACTATCAGAAAATTTTGAAGTTCTTGTTTATTTATGTGGCCTTTCAGCTGTTCATGGCTGGTGATTTAAAGTCTGATGCACCAAACACAGCAGGACTGGCCTGAGCCTGCCCATGAGGGACGTGCCCTTAGCAGGATTGCTGGTGCCTGTGGCCATTCTGGGCTGGGCTGGGGTGCCCAGGCAAATGGTACAGACACACTGTAATATGAATGCTCAGGTGTGAGCATTCCCTTTGCCTGGGCAGAGCCAGAGCAGGAGAGCCTTCTGGGAGGGAGCAGACCTTTGCCATGGGCTTATTCCCACTCCCAGGCCTCTAATTTCTGGCATTCTCGGGGAAACAGACTTGTGGTTTGAGGTGGTGGAGCCCTTCCAATGCCTGCTGCTGGTACAGTTTGCTGTTTTGATTCCTCCAGTTACCTTTGGGCCCTCGAGGTTTTGCTGAGCACCTGAGGCAAGTTCATGAGGCAAGTTCTCCAAACCCCTTCTGCTCAGAGAAGTTTTCTTTAACTGATTACAATTAATGTAATCAGTGCTCTGCAGTTTTTCCTATCTGTCTCGCTACCTTTGAGATCTTAATTCATCTTAACACCTGTTGCCATTCTTAATTATTTTCAGTGAGCCCACTGCAAAGAACAGATGTGTCACTCTCCTCTGTGATCAGCTGCATGGAAATATTAGAAAGAGACACACTGACCAGACTGAGCATTTAGTCAAATTCCAGCTCTGCCGTTAACTTGCACAGTGTCCATTGCAAGTCGTTTCACTTTGCTCTGGGCTGGTTTACTCATATAGAAAATGGAAATAGCAAACTGATCCATATTGAAATCCTGTTCCAGACCCAACTAAGATAAATCTGGGCTTTTCTTAGCTTTGCTTGGCTTGGCTTGGTAAGTATTATTGAAAGTGGAACCTTTATTATTTTGAAAAATCCCTGTTAATCACACAAGGAAAATCTATTGTGTGGTTTAAATAAATAAACTATATGGAGAAAAATAACTGTAGCCTTCTCAACCATTGAGAAGCAATTTCTGTAGGTTCCTGTTTATAACTTGTAGAGCATTCTGACCTCAGAATGTGTTCCACCACTGTTTCCACCAGGGCACTGGGCTGCTTCATTCAGAAGGTCCAGGTCCACCAGAGATCAGAGAGGACCTTGATTTAGAGGTTCAGGTGGCAGTCCAAGAGTTCCTTCCCAAGCAAATGGACTCTATGCCAGCCCTTGCTTGCTAATGAAGAGGATAAATTACCAGCTCTCCAATCCCACCTTCTGCCACCACTGACTGTCATGCTTGACTGCCTCTGTTTCCAAGACCAGGGGGCTGGAGACATCTAATGGCAAGCGCCTGCATAGCAGATCATCCTCCCCCATGCAGCTGTCCTGTCCTGAAATTCCAACATTTAACTCTTACAGCACCTCAGAAACGTACGTGCACAAGGCCAGTGACATGACAAAGGCTGTGTGGGTGTAAGACACCTTGGCAACCTTCTTGAGGGAAAAGTAAGTGATGCAGAGCAGTGAGAGTCACGCCTGTGTTTGGTAAGATCATGGAGCAGAACCTCCTGGAAGCTATGCTAAGACACAAGGAAGGTAAGGAGGAGATTGGTGACAGATGATAATGCCTGACCAATTCAGTGGCTTTCTGTGATGGAGTAACTGCCTTGGTGGCTGAGGGAAGAGAAACTGGTGTCATCTTCTTGGGTGAGGGGCAGATGCCTCCTCAGAGAGTTCTCTGGTAACACAAGGCTGTGAGGAGGGGTCAATACCCCAGAGGGCCGTGCAGCCCTTGGGAAGGACCTCGACAGGATGGAGAGATGGGCAGGGAACCTCCTGAAATCCAGCAAAGGCAATTGCAGGGTCCTGCACTGGGGAAGAACAACCCCAGGCACCAGGATGGGCTGGGGCTGACCTGCTGGGAAGCAGCTCTGGGGAGAAGGACCTGGGGGTCCTGGTGGACAAGGAGCTGTCCCTGAGCCAGCACCGTGTCCCTGTGGCCAAGAGGGTCAATGGGATCCTGGAGTGCATTTGGAAAAGCACTGTCAGCAGGTTGGGGTCTGATCCTGCCCCTCTGCTCAGCCCTGGTGAGGATCACCTGGAGTGCTGTGTCCAGTTTGGGGCTCAGGAGTACAGGAGAGACATGGAGCTCCTGGAGAGGGTCCAGTGGAGGTGACAAAGATGATGAAGGGACTGGAGCTTCTCACTGAGGAAAGGCTGAGGGAGCTGGGCCTGTTCAGCCTCGAGGGGAGGTGGCTGAGAGGGGCCCTGATCCCTGTCAGTGTCTGCAGGGAGGGGGCAGGGGATGGACCGGGCTCTGCTCCCTGGGGCCCACAGATGGGACAGGAGGAACGGGCAGGAACTGATGGCCAGGGAGATCCACCTGAACATGAGGAGGAATTTGTTCACTGTGCAGTGACCCAGCACTGAACAGATTGTCCAGAGAAGGTGTGGAGTCTCCCTCACTGGAGATATTCCAGAGCCATGTGGACACAATGCTGTGTCCTGTGCTCTGGGATGGCCCTGCTGGAGCAGGGAGGTGGGGCCATATGACCCATGATGATCCCTTCCAACCTGACCCATTCAGTGGTTCTGTGATTTCCAGGGATGCTGCCAGTTCAGCTCCCCTCTGGAGATGGCCCCTTGCTAGCAGAGGTGGGACAGGAGCTGGAACAGGGCACAGCACAGACTGGGTGTGATTGAGACAATGGCCCCTTTGCTGCAACCTCCCTCTTCCTAAGACCAGAACAGTGATACCCCATGTGTTCTCCAAGGGTGTTGAGAGACTCACCACAGACATTGGCAGGTGAGTAGAGAAGAATCTTGCTCAGCAAGATGAGAAACTATCCCCATCTGTCCCTTCCCCTCCCAGTTAAATAACCACTGTCCAGTACACCTGGATGAGCTGTGGAGTTACAGCCCAGCATTTTCTGACAACACAGAGCCTGTTCCTCTAAGGCTGGTCAGAAACTAGGTGGCAAAGCAGTAATGTGATTTTATCTTTTTCAATCATTCACCATTGGTGAAATATTATTTCTGATATCCATTTATATGCTATCTCCAGAGAGCTTCATGGCTTGTCTAAGGCCCATTTAATTCAGTGGCTTTGTGTGGGCTTCACTGAGCTCTGGATCCTACTTGGGCTGTGAATGTGTCCTTCAATAGCTACAGCTGTAAAAACATACTAACTGCTTCTCTGTAGGCCTGTTTTTTCCTGTTTAAAAAAAAAGAAAAAAGTATATTTCAAGAGGAATGAAATTTCAGATCAAAGGAAATAATTTTCCATTTCAAGTTGAATTTGAGAAATAGTTATGACCTAATTAAAAAAAATAAAAGAAGAGGGAATGTTGAAATTTTGACATATCCAAGCCATCTTGTTATTTTTTGTGGAGTAGACTTTGGTCCATGATGGATCAAGGGATAAAGTACAATTCCAGAGCATGTCACACTTGGTATATTACATGCTTTGTCTGCTTATTTAGGAGTAAAAATTATAACCAGGATCTGGTCAGGTGCAGCTTCTGGCCACCAAGTGGCCCAGAGGGTTGTGCTCTCATGTCTTGGCAGAACTATGGCACTCAGCAGAAAGGAGCACCTGAACATCCAGTATAACAAGAGAAAAAAAAAATAAAAAAAGGACTTTATAAGTCAGTAAAGAAGACACTCACTTGTTGGTCCAAGTGCTGGAGATCTCAAACATCAACTGGGTACCCTGCTGGACTACTGTGGGCAGTGCTCATGAGGCTTGGATCAGGAGAGAAGTCAGACAAGTGGCTTTCTGCAGTGTGGATGGTCAGACCAAAGTGGAGGCACCAGAACTTCTTCAACAGTTTTACAAGCAGTGTCTAAGCTCATGTCTAAGTCTTGTGACCCAGTATTTTGTTTCTAAGCTCCTCCATTCTTATTTAAAACACTCTTAAAGAATCTTTTGTTCTCTAAAAAAACCCCACTAGGTCTTTTTTCTTAATTTTTGGAGCTCTCCCACTGCACCGAAAAAATGATGTTTATTTCAAGCCAAGTCCCACATTTTCTTGCTAAGAGGTGTGTGCAGTGCTTCAATACCAAGCTGTCAAATTCCGTGGGACCCAGCTACCCCCTCCTTACCTCCTATTGATTTTGGAACTGGGAACTGCAGTATGAAACTGATCAGCTGACTAGGTGTTATCTTGTGTCTTGAGGCAATTCGAGGTTAAAACGATCTAATGTGACAACAGGTGAGAACTCAGCATTCAGGGTATTACCATTCCTGAGGAACTGAGCATCACAAAACTGGCCTCGTGTCCAGCCAAGGAGAAGGCTCACACCAGATCTCAATACACACACAACTCATCTGTAGCTGGCAGGAGACCTAATGCTCATAGAGATTTCAGAAAGAAAAAACAAGGCAGTGTCTGTGAAAAAGGACAGATAACAGCTGATTGAAACAGGCCTCAGTGGGGGAGAAGGATGGCTAGCTGGGGGATGAAAACAGGCTCTAACATTTTCTTGAGCTGGAGTCCTTTTGATCTTAAGCCTGTCTTGAGATTCTGGGTTCCTTTCTTAATCTTAAAATTATTAAAGAAAAAATCACCCAAACCTTTTTAGAAACAGGCTGCCCTAGTCTGTATCCTACTTCCCACACCTGGACACAGGACAAAGATGTTATGGCTTTCAGGAAGCAGCACATTTGTCAGCATGCTGCTCCCAGCTGAACAAAGGGCTGGATTCATGGATGCAATATCAGCCATGGAAATGTTCCACCCCTGCCCCTCCCTGGCTTCTTACTCAATCTGTTAAAACAAAAAATGAATTGTCATTGGATTTTGCAGCCTTTGAGGTTCCTCAGCAGATCAATATATCTTGGGTGTGTTCTAAGAATCACAGAAGTTTAAGAATCACAGAATATTCTGAGGTGGAAGGGACAGGATTATGAGTCCAATTCTTAAGTGGGATTGAACACACAATGGCCCCTAAATTGAATGAAACTGCACAAGAATTGCAAGAATTTGAGCTTAGATTATGAGTGACTTTTTTGGGTTTTGTTTCTAACAAAAAGAAGCTGCTACCAAAGAGGAGATGAGAGGCAGTCTCTGCAGCAAGCAAGCGTGCAGTGAATTACAGTCAGATCTGACTTTGCTCCCACACAGCAGCACCACTTCAAAATTTCCTTTGCTCTGGAGGAGCAGGGGACCCTTTTGACAGGGTCTTGGTGTTCATTAATGGTGTTTGCTCTGCCTGACATGACGTTTAAAAGCTCCAGAGCTGTGTCACATTTACTCAACATTGTCATATTCAGCAAAACATTGAAGCAGTTATTCAGCTTGAAGCACCCAGGTAGTCCCACTGTCAACAACAGGACTTCTCAAATGCTTAAATTCATGCATGTGTTGAAGTGCCTTGTTAAATCAGGGCTTCAAACCCTAACAGCCTGCTGAACCAGAGTGATCATTCCAGCCCTCACCCCTAGAGCCTTAGAAACACCCCTGGCACGCAATGTACAAAACTAATGTTAGTTAATTGGATAAAATTGTGTGTGTACACTCTGTGACCGCTGAGAGTTTTGAAAACTAATTGTGCTGGTGTCACCCTGCATGCCTGTTTTTGTGATTAGCCAGAGGCACCCACAGGAACCGTGGCACTGCCATCAGATCCGTCCTGGAGGCTGGCACGTCTCCAGCTCCGAGAGGGCTTCCTCCACAGTTGTCACACAGTGTGGTGTCACCTGTGATAACTGTGGAGCAGACAGGACACCTTTTGTGCTGCCTTTTCCAGTGTGTTTCACTACATGCCCCTTTCAAAGACTAATAATTTCCTCTGGGCAGGAATACTGTCAGCCTGGCATCAGATAAGTTCTCAGGCAGAGAGCCGTACTCTGCACTGCCTGTTTCATCCAATAAAGACCTTTCCATCTCTTGTGTACTGCTTGTGATTTACCCTTCATAAACTGACTTTCCAGCACGTTTGAATGGACAGAGAAAAGTGAGATGCTGACGTATCTGCAGACTCCTTTTATCTGACATGAGCACCCATTGTCAACACAGGGGAAGCAGAGGGAAAACATTGTGGCGATTACAAACCGAATTTCAGTTTACCAACCTCCTGCCCTTCTGGCACTGAGACAAGAAGTAATGCTCTGGTCATTCACATGCTGACACAAGACAGCATTTTGAGGCTGGAGATGAAGTAAAGTTTGAGATTAACCTTTTTTTATTGGAGGAGGGGAGAAATTGCTCCACCTACCTAAGTGAAAATTTTAAATGAAAACAGAGCTGTGAACAGCACAGGTGGCATCATGTATCACCATTTGTTTCTTCACATGAGAGAACAGCTTTACAAAGGTGTTTATTCTCATTTTCCTTTGCTCCTTTCTTTAGACAGTTTTGGTGTCACATGGCTTGGTCCCTATTCCTGATGGGGCCTCCAGTGCCTTTCTCTGCAGGCTGCAGCAGCCTCTGAGGATGCCAAATCCATGGACATGCACAGCTGGCAGGCTAAAACTGTCCCCAGGAACAATGGTGTTTGTGGACATGTCTTGAAACCGAGACTCCTTGGAATCCAGGAAAAATAAACTTTTCCAAAGCTCCTACTTGTCCAGTGAAAGTGCATAAACCCTCACCCTGCTATATGTGCTAACCATGCTTTGATCATTGTCTCTAAAATTGAATTAAATAACAGCTAAAATTATTCAAAAGTTTCCTTGGCTGCAGATTTTATGGAAAGAGCTACCTAAATATGATGGAAAAAAATTAAAATTACACCATCTAACCTCTGGGAGAAATAACATTTGGATTTGTTAATTTTGGACAACATCTACATTCTTCTGCTGGCACGGTTTTAAACTATATCCCTATAATGCATCTCCTCATACTTTTACAGCAGCAATAAGAAAATTGGCTAAAAAATGGTAATGCCCCTTTTGGATCACAATGTATCTTTTGAGACTAATTTGTTTAGTTTAATGAAAAAACAAAGTTAGCATGGCCATGTTCCAGTCCCAATATCCTGTGCTGGGATAAGAAACTCATCATGGCAGGAGCAGGCAGAGTGTCCATGGCAGGGCAGAACCAGCCTGAACTACAAGAGCCCTCACCAGCCTGTGACTATTCCAATTTTCTCCGCATTTAGTGTAAAATAAACGTGCAAACAAGGCAGAGCCCAGTCCTGAGGACCTTCCCATGTGGCCCGAGGGTGCTGGATCACCATGGCAGGTGTGCAGGCTGAGAGACCAGCACATCTGCAGGTGGCTGATCACAGAGTCAGAGAATCACAGAATCACAGTCAGAGAATCACAGAGTCAGAGAATCATAGAGTGGTGGAATCACAGAATCACAGATTCACAGAATCACAGAATCATGGAGTGGTGGAATCACAGAGTCAGAGAATCATGGAGTCGTGGAATCACAGAATCACAGAATCATGGAGTGGTGGAATCACAGAATCACAGGGTCAGAGAATCATGGAGTGGTGGAATCAGAGAATCACAGAATCACAGAATCAGAGAATCACAGAATCACAGTTAGAGAATCACAGAGTCAGAGAATCATGGAGTGGTGGAATCACAGAATCACAGAATCACAGAATCATAGAAGCAGAATCATGGAGTGGTGGAATCACAGAATCACAGAGTCAGAGAATCACAGAATCACAGTCAGAGAATCACAGAATCACAGTCAGAGAATCATGGAGTTGTGGAATCACAGAGTTATAGAATCACAGTCATAGAATCAGAATGGCCTGGGTTAGGAGGGACCTTAAAGACCATCCAGTTCCAGTGCCCCTGTCATACAGGCAGGGATACCATTCACTCTGTCAGGTCTTCAGAGCCCCATCCAACGTGACTGATCCCACCTCCTTAACTCTTACCCCACTGGAAAGCCAACAGCTGAATAGAGACCATTCAACAGGAGTTTGTACCAGAAAACAGCTGTAAACCCAGAATCTGAGGGATTAAATTAACAGTTGGGTTGGAATTTCTTCAAAACATGACACAGGCAACAGAGAAAGTAGAGGTGTTCAGGTGAAAGTAAACAAACACTTTTTGTTTCTTAATCAGTGCATATTTACCAGATGTTTAACAGCTGGATTGACCATTTAAAGTCATCACAATTTGCCTGAAGTTGTGCTTTGATTACAGCCTATGTATGATAGCAATTTCCCAGGGGCCAATTAGATTCAGTATTTCATGTAGATGCTTTGTGAAAAGCAACCTACCAGTGTATATTGTATATTGATAATTTTGGTTTTTGGAAGGTATTTCTTAGTCTGATGAGAGCAGCTTTCAGAGGCAAGAATGGTCTCTGCAGAGTGCCCCTCAGCTTGGGGTGCAGCTAAAATCCTGAACACTGTACTGATTTAATTACAGCCATCCAAAGAGAGTGAAAGATTTTATTCAGACTTTCCTGAGACAGAAAAGAAGGGTGTAATGGAAATTCTCTTATTATCTCAACTGCAGGGGTTGTGACTGAGAGCACACTGTCATTTTCTGACTATACAGCTGTAATTAAATCATTTCAGCTTGCAGACTTTGAGCCTTATCTCAAGCTGGGATAAAAATTTGCAGTGAAAGAGATGAGCAAGAGAGTTTACTTTCTTTCAGAGAATTCCAGGGCAAAGCAGAACACAAGGCGCTACCAGCAAGGATCCAGCCACACCTTACACACACAGCAGCACTACCTAGGGGGCTGTGGTGTCCCATACACACCTGCTGGTTAACAAAGAAGAAGCACAATCCCATCCACGACCAAAACTTGAGAAAAAGTGTATAAAAGCTCAATTTTCCCAGGGAATATTGAAATCTTTCTTGCTCAGTGACCCAAAGAATATAAGATCATTTTAAATGGAAGAAGACATCCCCAAATGGTAGAAAATCAGTGAAGTAGTTAGGGAAATTAAACAAAAAAGTGAAGGTAAAGCTCATAGCAGGGCTTTGCCATTAGTGGATGCTTTGCTGAAGTCCTGCACGTGTTTGGAGACAGAGTCATTGCAGCTGTTACCTGCTCTGCTCCTGGCCAAAAATGCAGCCAGGTTGCTGGGGACTGAGGTGAGGTTTTGGGCAGGACAGCAGTGAGTTGGAGAGGTTTTAGCAGCAGTTTGAGAGGTGGCTGTCTCCTGACTCAGCAGCACCTGGTCAGGCAGGCTCTGTGCATCCTGAAGAGCAGTGAGCTGCCCAAGGCTGGGTGTCAGAACAGACAAGTGCAGGCTCCTGGCCCCTCTGCAGTGAACCAGGAGTTCAGCTTCTGCCCCACCACTGGGCTCAGCTTCAGGTGTGAGTACAGCTGCTTTCCCTGTGAATCTCCAGCTTCCCAGTTTCACACAGTGTCAGGGTGCTGCAGCTCTGGTCCTTGGTGGATGTTCCAAAATTAGGGGCAGAAAATGCTGTTACTGCTGCCACCATCCCCATAAAAACACCACACATAATGCCTCAGCATATGAGAGAACAGGCAGAGCTGGTGATGCAGGTGTTCAGAGCAGGGGAGCATCCTTAGGGATACAGAGTTTGGCTAGCATGGGCCAAAGACAGGTGGAAGGATGAGAGGAGTTAAGCTAGGAAAGGATCTTAGAACAGGGACATATTTCGCTCTGTTCTGTTTGGTCAATGTGTTGGACCCTGCCCTCTCACCCCATCCTGTGCACCTCAGGCACTCCCCAGTCCTGCCCATGTCCTGTCACTGCTTTGCAACAAATATATCAGTGTACTTAGGCAAGGAGAAAAGCACCTAAGCACAGCCTGTGGCAGTAACAGAGAGAGTTGATGCTCCCAGTATTATTGCATCCTTCAAGCCCCACTCAGGGAGTTTCTCCCTGGGCATTCATGTTTACTGTAAATTGCTAGGGGCTGACTCTTTCCACACAAGGAGAAACACCATATAGACAAACTACTGCATAATGTATAAGATATAGGATACAGCAGGGTTATTAAACATACATGTATGAGAATAAAGAAAATATGGCCTCCAGGGTAAAGGTAGCCCTACCTGTCTCTCTTTACAATGCAGCATCTTAGCTGTAATATCTGGCCCTTTTTAGAGCTGGTCATGCCTCTGAATTTTAGGTAGTGTTGGCCTGCAGCATTTCACATCCTGCTGTTCTTGAGCAAAACTCCCAGTCAGCTGCATGGGCTGGACCTTTTCGAGGTTGGGTTGAGAAGCATTGGGAAAGAAAGCAGGGGTAGCACTCAGCACCTGCTAAAACACCAAACCCTCTCAGCTCTCCAGTCTGGCAGAGCTTAATATCTCATTTGTCAAAGTGACAGTCAATTCCCCATGATAGATCATATGATTATTAATTCTGTCTTCAGGAGATACACACAATTTGGAAGTTTTCTGAATCAAGGTAGTAAGATAATGCTTAAGGGAAAAAAACCCCAAGCCTTGCCCCCTCCTCCAAATTTCCATTTCATTAAAGTTTCAGAGGTAAACAACAAAAGTTGCAGCAAAAAGATTCCTGTCACTGCAAAACCCCAAAGATTCCTCACTGCAGATGAGACAATGGTCTGTCATACAGAGACCAAATACAAACTGACACAGACAGAGACTAATTAAAAAGTAATGCATCTGTATCCTCTGTAACTAGTTTGGCTTGGAAGTGTTGGAATTTTTACTGCAAATAGTTTAATTTTTCTCTTTGCCCAAAAACCTCCTGGCTCCTCAGAGGTTCAGCTTTCTGGCTGAGATTACCCATGCTTAGAAGAAAATTGATTTTAGGGAGATCTCCAGAGAAATGTCACTCAGAAGACTCTCCTGGTTAACTATTCTCAGCAAAGCAAAAAAGCACGACACTTCTCACTGTTATAAAAGTGGTCTAATGACCTTTTTCCAACCTGGTTTCTGAAGGCTGTGTGAACTCTGGTAGAAGCTTGGCATGAAGGCACAGGAAGAGTCATCTGCTGCAGTTGGGGAGGGGGCGGTGAGAATGTGATAAGAAGAAATCCCCTGCAGTGCATGTTCTCTGAGGATCAATTTCTACCCTTTCTATGGCAAAACCAGTAAAAAGAGATTGGGGGACAGGAAAAAGCTCCTCTGTGAACTTGCATGCAGGCACTTTCACATGAACCCTGGCAGTGCTTGTGTTCTCCACCAACGCTCTGGCAGACGTGGAGGTATCACTGGTGCAAATGCTGATGAAAAACAACTATAAGCAAATCTTAAGGTTTTCTCTGAATGAGTGTTCACAAATAATGCTTTGGAGAGCTCTTGGCTGGAACAAAATCTATCTAGTCAGAATTTCCAGCACAGCTAAGGACACTGGACTAAAACAGCTGATGAGTTGGAAAAAAGCCACCCTACATACTGGGGCCTTCCCTGACCCTCCCAGTGATAACATCACAGAAAGAACCAAACAGCTAAACCTGCAAACTTCCATACTGGCAATTGTCTCTCCTCGAGCTCTTCCTTGAAAGCATGGGCATAGGATATTGCTGTGCACTGGGCAGCACTAATGCACTCATTGATCAGACAGGACCTCTCCACTCAATACTGCACTGCAGGCTTTCTGTTTGTGCACCCTTTCCTGGGTTTCAGCAGCATCTTCGTTTCAAGCAAATTTCAGCATAATTGCCATGTTTGCTTAAACCTGTGCAACAAAAGCTGTTTCTAGCCCATCTGCTCTGCTCTGGCAGCCTCTGCCATGTAGAAGGGACACTCATCCAAGGTGTTGGAAGCAGAAGGAGGGATCTTCTGGTCACACCTGCAACCGAGAATAGAGGGGCAGAGGCACTGGGGAATTGGTATCACCAGACTCTAAGAGGCACATGATTCAGAGCCAAGGTTTTACTCTCCTCACACATGCATATGTATTTTACCTCATTATTGGCTTCAGCTGCACTTATTGTTACCAATTTGTGTCCTGATGCTACTTTTGCAGGCAGCCTCAGTGGGAGACACTTGTGTGCAGAGCAGTATTTGCATTTCTGCAGGTCTTTATGGACATACATATTGCTAATACGCACATAAACAGGATGCCATTCATATTTAAACAGCACTTTTGAAGTCGAATGGCACCACAGCTGAGGGAATGGAAACGTTCTGATTTGTATCACTTATCTCAGTGGAGGCTGCTTCCTTCACACATTCTGACTTCTGCAGAGTCTCTGCAATAAGGCAGCTACATTCACATAGCATGAGACATGAGGTATTTAATAACCCCCCCTTCCTCCCCCAAAAGCCCAATAAGCTTGCTCTGCACATTGATCTTTACAGTCACTCACCCCTTCGTTTTTTCCAGACTACTGTGCTCCCTTTCTACTTCAGCTCTTTTCTTCATTTCCATTTGCATATATTCAAGGCCCAAAAGAAAAACAGCTCTGCATTAAAAGGCTATTACAGAAATATATGCTATTTAAGTAACAATAGACCATGTTTTCTGTTGGGAGGGAAAAGAAAAACCCCAACAGAATATTTTAGTTCCAAACAAGATTTAAAAGGGCACCACATGATGTTCCGCGTACTTTGGCTCATAGAATTTGTCCTTCAGTTTGTTGAAGCTTCTGCTTTAGTCAGTTCATCATTTTTCCAGAAATAAGACTGTAACAAGAATGTGTGTGTGTGTGTTCAGATGTGCCACCTCCCTCTTCACCTGAGGCTTTCCCAGGCACAGAATGCCCAATGCTTCACAGCACTGCACCCTGCACTGTGGTTTGCTGAGGAGCTGCAAAGCAGAGTCCCTTGCACTGGGCAGCATTTCACACTGGCTTCAGCCTGCTCCAGGGAGCCCAGCTCAGCAGGGCTCAGCCAGACATGGTTCCAAAAGCTTTTCATCCCCAGAAGTCACAGCTGTGTCAGGTGGGATGTTTCTCCACTGCCTTTACAAGAGAAAACCTCCAAAGGGTATGCATTTGCAAAAACATACAGTAAAAAAAGAATTCAGTGACACAAGCAGCCCCCCCAGCCGTGTGAGTGTTTATGTGTATTCCTGGGGAGCTGTCTGGTCCCTCCTGGTGGGTTTAATGGCCAGGACTGGGGCAGTCCTTGTCCCATCTGTCTGCCACGGCCTTTGGCTGGCAGTCACCGTCACTCGGAACTCGATGAGTGGGCTGGCTGTCCTCTCCAAAGCTTTCTCAAGACACAGCCTTGCAGCTGGATTAAACTGACCTACACCCACCTTCCCTCCCAAAGGGATGGCCCTGTCTTCCTCCAGTCCAGCTGTGATTTCCCAGTGCCTCCCACCTTTGCTGCTGAACCTGCAGCCCACAGGGAATGGGAGCTGTATGCTGATGGAGCTGAAAGCAAAAGGAGGAAAAGGTCTTCTTTCACCAGGTCAGCACAGCACCCTGTCCCACCCTGTGGGTGGCAGGACCTCATGGCTGGGATGAGTGAGCCCTTTCATCAGTCCATTTGTCATTGGTCCAGCTGAAGTGACAGCAAAGTCACATTTGAGTTGACAGCTCGAGCACTAATTTAAACTGCTGTTAACTTTTGGGTTGCCTCAGTTCCCTGGGGCTGGCATTGCCATAGCAAATTGTCAGTGCCTCTGCTAAGGCAACAAGATGCTCCATCAGAGAGAGAGGGGATGGCACCTGCTGCAAATCCATCTTCCTGCTTTGTTCTTAGGTGGGGAGAGCTATTTTTAATGAGATCAGCTCAGCGACCTGAGATGTCAAAATGCAGCTTCACAAACAGTTGCATCAGTGCAAACAGTGTGGAAGCAAACTGTGAGGACCTGGGGACAGGGGAGTCCCCTGGGGCAGCCTCACAGAGGAGCCACAGCACCATGAGGGCCACCAGCAACAGCAGAGGGGCTCTGAAGTGGTTCAGGAGGGCAGAGGATTCCCTCTCTCACTGGGGTGTGCAGAAGTGGTGTTGCCCATTCCCTTCAGGATTCCAGCTGGCTTTCAGGCAGGAGCCTTTCCTGTGCCTAAGCTCTGGAAGGACTGAGCAGGATACGTGAAAAATCCTCACACTTTCCCCAGCATACATTTTTTTGACAGTGAGTTAAGAGGTGTCTGCTTTATAGGTGTAAAAGGAGAAGCAAAGGACAGTAAAATATTGCTTCCATCCCTGTGTTTCAGAAGGCAGTAGACAAATCAAATGTTTTTTGAATGCAGGACAAAAGCTCCTTCAAAAAGAAGCGTGCAGGGTCGTGACTCTTTGGTGTTACTGTCATGAGGGAACAGAGAGGATCAAAGCAAGAAACTCTAAAACCCTGGTGACATATTTACTAATTTTGTGTGTGAAATAGTAGAAACACCTTATTTCTCCACCTTTATCCAAGGATTCCCATAGCCTATTTTTACTGGGTATCCAGGGCAGACCCATGGATAACCACACTTCCTCATTCCACCAGGAAGTTCATTCAGACTGAAACGTGGACTATTGGTTTTTAATTTTAACACAGTTTTTCATTTTGATGGCTCTTCCACCTGACATGGAATTGCCACGCTGCAAATTGAATACAATAAAATTGCTAATCAGCCCATTAGAATATGGTGATGGTATAACATCTATTAGTTGTTGAATAATGTCTTCCTCTAATGTATTTTGAATTAGGTCTGCATAATAACAGAATTAATTCAGATAAGTGTGCCTACCCATAAACACAGCATGCACATATACACAGAGCCTGCTTTTGGAAATCTGTACAACTTTTTAACACAGTGACAATCCCATACAAATACCAGGGAAAGAAAGTGTGTGTTCAAGGAGTGAAACAAGCAATTAAATACAAAGAAATTATCCATGAAGTAAGACACCCTAGAACAGTTTGCTCTGATCAGGTGTCTTTCATGGGAACACAAAAATTTATTACAGGCTCCAAACTCACATCATAGTGAATTTCTCTGACTTCAATTGCTTCTTATCCCAGAAATACCTCCCACATTTTACTTCCTCAACAGTTAAACCAAACTATTCTCCTGCATTGTCATTTTCTAATCCTATTTTCTCCTGCTTTTTCCAAGCTCTTGCCTGACAGTTTCTTAGCTTCTTAATTCTGATGTGCACAGGCTACAGATTTTCTCAGCACCCAAAGAACAGCCCTTAGCCAGTTTCTTTTAAGGACTCATTGCACCCTAGTGCAAGTCTTCCCTTGCTCTACTACTGCAAAGACCCAAAATGTAAACTTTTTTCCCTTGGCTTCCTCTCCCTGGGGACAGATAATTTCCTACACTGGCAATTTCCCTTGTCAGCATCCTCTAGTGCTACATCCTGAGTGGTTGAAAGCTGCCAAGCCTTTGTCTGAAGCTTAAAATAGAAAGTAGCAGTGAATCCAAAATGTCTCTTATTTGTCTAATAAAAGCTCCTAGTCATTACAAAATAAGAATTGTTGAAGTTATTATGGGGATATTTCTCCCTACCCATAAACACGTGTTTTTATATTCAGCAGAATCAATCTTTATGGTAATCTTCTAAAAGAAATATAGTGGTCATATTGCAAAGCCCTGTAATTTGCATGAGGTGGTTTTCTCATAGGAATCTTAGGATTTTAAATAGGTCAAAGTCCAGACTTATCCAACAATGTGCAATGGGAATATAATATTACAGACATTTCCTTATAAAATGGTACAGCCTGCCATGAGTGGAACTGTGGTCAGAATATTACTGGCAGTTTGATATTCTTATATGGGAAAGGATAGACCAGGAGGATTTGTAGCCTTGAGCATTTGAGAAAACTCTCTCTGGGCATCTCTACATCCTTCTGCATCTAAATATTTCCAGGGATCAGGTTCTCAGTGCACCTACATCTCCTACAAACCTGCATCTGTGTCACTTAGGGGATGGGTTCAGAGTAAGCTACTTGCAAGAAACCTAAGGACTCCACAATACACAGATAAGAAAAGGAACAATGCAGCTGAAATGGGCAAAGATGATTCAGTTCAATCTGAGGAGAGTTGCTTTGTATTCCCAGTCAGTTTAACAATCCTTTCATCTTTCAAGGAAATTATAACTACGATACATTGGGACAAAGTTAGCAACTTCTCTTTTTATCTAAGTCCTATTATTGGTGCTTGTCACAGCCATTTAAGGACCTCCTGGGAACCAAAATGGACAATTGCATCCTCCTCTCTGTGCCAGCGAGAGGCTGGGTATCATTAACAATGCTTAAATTAATAGCGAATTTTGGAGGGAGTAAATGTTCCCCTGCAGGAAACCACGGATGAAGAGACAGGATATACATTTCAGTTCAAAGCCCTGCCTATGAGTGCAGGTCTGTGACATTTCCCTGTTCAAAATTAGACATTCATAAGTTCACTGCAGCAAGGTGCACATCATTGTTTTGGTCTAGGGAATCAATAGCTACGAGGGAGGGGGTGCAAGGTGGCTTTTTGAAAAAGGGAGTGTTTTTCACAATGGAAAGAAATCGATAATGTGTAATAAGTGGCTGTAGGTGGTTCCCTGCCCTTGCTCCTTTTTGTGCAATATAGGTCTCAGGGCTCTGAAAGGAACTGGAACACAGGGTGAGGTCTTTATCAAACTTTGTATTACTGTGGATAACAGCATCCAAATTTTGCCATATTATGTGAGCAGAGGAGATGTAGAAGCAAAATAGCTTCAGCTTAGTCTAGGTGAGGTCAAAGTGGGGCTGGCAAGCAGAGGGGAAGCCTGGCTTGTGGCCAGATGCAGCCCTGCACCAAACCTTTGTGTGCAGACAGACAGAGGGATTTCATATCTGTGGCTGAGAGCCAGCAGATCTTGGAGGCTGCAGGGATTCTGCTGGCAGCAGCAGGCAAGGGGCTACCCTGAGTGTCCTGGCACCCCAGGTATGGAGCAGTGCTCTGATTCAAGCTGAATGCAGCCTGGAGCCCTGGAGTTACCAGAGCTCAGAGCATCCTGTAGCAGTGCATTCCCGCTCCTCACTGCTCCTCCATCATCCTGGCTACATTTTGCCTGGCAGTGAGAACCACAGCAGGGCTTGCCTTATGGGTGACACTCCTCTGAGGCTTAAAGGGCTCAGAGCTTCCACAGGGGATGGAAAGAATGGGAGGCAAACAGCCTGACACTCTTTTCTCAGGGAACTGGGGGCTTGAATCATGCAGGGGCTGGGCATCTTGTGGTCAGAGCTTTTCCTGCAAGATGCAGCACATCAGATCAAGGCAATGCTCATCCCTAGACTGAGCTCTGATCCAGAGAAAAACAGAAAATTTCTGAACTTATGCTGTTGTCACTGAGCAGGATAAACACAGAAGTACTTATTGCATTGCAAATGACTTTGGTCACTGCTGTGCTTCATCCACTAAAGAAACAAAACTTTGGAACCATTGGTTTTGGGGCAAATGCCAGGACTATCCCAGGACCTCTCAGAGATGTTGTACATCCAGTCTGGGGTAGGATGGTAGCTTGGGAAACAGCCCACCACTTCTCTGAGACTGAAGGAAGCAGCAGCAGCATTTCATGTGTTCTCTCTCTTAAGGCTGGTCAAAGCTGCTGTATTCTTCCATTCCACAGTGGGCCACACTGGCTTAAGGCACAGCTGTGTGATTTGGATGTAACTGCAGCACAGTCTGCCTGGTCTCCAGATCATGACCTGGGGGGAGAGAGAATGAGCTAATCTGCTCCACTGTCTGTCCATTGCAGCTTGCTTGCTTGCTTCCTTCCTTCCTTCACAGAATCACAGAATGGTTTGGGTTGGAAGGGAGCTTAAAGATCACCCAGTTCCAACCCCCTGCCAAGGGAAAGGACACCTTCCAACAATCCAGCTTGCTCAGAGTCCCATCCAACCTGACCCTGCACACTTCCAGAGATGGGGCATCCACGACTTTTCTGGGCAGCCTGTTCCAGTGCCTCACCACCCTGAGAGTCAAAACTCTCTTCCTAATGCCTTCTCCAAGCCTATTGTCCTTCAGTATTACCAATACTGGTGAAATTCCGTCAAATTATGTCAGGTTCTCGTTTAAGTAACTCCCAATGAACACTTTGAGCACAGACCTGGATAAAACTGCTTGCCAGGCTTCAGAACCTGGAATGATCTGTCCAGTCTGGGACCACCTGAACAGCAATAAAACCCTTCCTGCCCAGCCCCACTTATCTGCCCCCTCAGTGGCACCAGCAGGAAGCAACCTCTAGTAAACCCAGGCTTGTCTAGCTCCTCTTTGTTAACCTTCACTAACATCTCACCCCACTCAGGATTCACCTCTTTCCAGTGGTATTTACATACTTTAGAATAGTGTTGTAGGTTATTTTGCTGCCCTCCTAGCTGTTGCTTTGTTGAAATTTACATTTTTCTCTTGTATCCTACATCAGTTCCTCCCCTTCCAGCTGAACTGAGCTCAATTTGAGTGACCTTCAGCAGATACCATTGTAATTATAGCCTCCTCCTCCTCCTGACCCTCTTTGCACACATTTTATCACAGACCAAGAACTTTTACCCTTTTTTTTTAGCAGCTGAACAAGCTGAAGAGCTCAGACTGTACAAACAGTGTACCTCAGTGCACCTCAGTGAAAGGGGGTCTTGGAAGGGAAAAGAAGGATGTAGTATATGGCTTTGGCCCCTCTCTGAGGAAAAAGCTAATTGAAAACCAGTGATTTTCATGCTGTCAAAGAAACTCAGTCAGTAACAGGCAAGAAATAATCCTCTTATATAACAGGTCAAATAATAATATCTCATCAGGGTGCTTTTAACTTCATTAGAATTTGTCCCTTGATAAGTGACATTTTAATTATGTGATCAGGTAATAAAATAATACATGCCTGAAAACTTATGGCCAACCCACACATAATTAATGGTCCTAAATTAACCCTGGATGATAGGGTAGAACCTAATTTTAGATAGGAAATACTCTACTGGACATTTTTCACATGCCTGTTTTGGAGTCCTGAACTGATGGTTCAATTTGGCAAAATAACTGACAGAGAGACATTAATCTAACCCATAAGGTAAACAATAAAGGGAACAAATGCTGGAGTGGTTTTTTCAAGCATTGCTATGAAATGGAGATGCAGATTATGCAGGTCTAGGCATGAAGATGCTGATGTAAAGACAGTGCTTGAGTACTTTAATTTGAACTTAAATTAAATATTTGAATATGCCTATGTGATAGGAAAATGACCCCAGATAATCTGAATTTTTACTTAGTGACCTATAGAAATAAATAAAAGGATTTAAGAAATTAAACAAATTTGTGCAACAAAAACTTAATCTGTTAAAATACTTGCTTTTAGAGCAATTAATTGAAGAAAAATTCCTGGAGGAAGAAAAAGAAAAAAAAAGGAAAAAGAAAAAGAGAAAGAAAAAGAAAAAGAAAAAGAAAAAGAAAAAGAAAAAGAAAAAGAAAAAGAAAAAGAAAAAGAAAAAGAAAAAGAAAAAGAAAAAGAAAAAGAAAAAGAAAAAGAAAAAGAAAAAGAAAAAGAAAAAGAAAAATGCATTTTGCTGGTCAGAAAACTCAGTGCAAATCATAAACTCCAAAGACACAGAGCTCCAGAATTCAACCACTCTGCCCTAAACAACACAACTCTCATCTAACTTATAAACCCTTCCAAAGCATTTATCCCTGTAGTATCTGGACCATGCACATAGATTCTGGGATACTGTGGGATATGTCCAGAAGAGTTGATCAATTTCCCATTCATCTGCTGTGCTGCCCTTTGGCTTCCCTGTTCCATCTAAAAGAATGGAAGTTACTCTGTGATCACAAGCATATAGTTCACAAATGTGGTGTCCGAAAGTGACTTTAAGGACAGTGTTCAGGTAAGAGTTACTGGGGTTTAGATTTGCTTTTTTCTGCAGCTCCTCAAACATTTCCCAGGAGGAGAACCACTGGCTACACTGATCCTTTCACATCCTGCTGCTCCTAAACATCAAATTTGGCTATCAGCAACTCCAAAAGTAAAAATGAACTGTGAAGAAAAAAGTGTTCTGTTTCAAAGACATCCATGTGAATCTGTCCCTGTTTTTATCCTGCAGAATGGGGAAGCTGTTGGGGAGCTTTGATGTTCAGTGGGGAGACATAGACCAGACAAGGGTGGGACTAGTTTGGCCTGGCCTGGATTTTTTTTTCTGTTTTATGCCTAAAGGGAGTATAAAAATTCCCATACCACCCAGGAACCAGCAGATTCTGCAATTTCATCTGCCCCAAGCCCTAGTATATCCACTAGCAGCCTGTCCCTGGGTGTAACCAAATGCAATGTCCAAATGCTCAAAGATACAGAAGTTACCCCCAAAATGAACTGGTAACCTGCAGATACAAGGAGACAAGGGTAAATTTGTGCATTAGAAAGATGGGTGCCCAAGTACCACTCTCGTGGTGGTGTTTCTTCAAAAATGAAGCAAGCAGTGAGAATCAGAATGGTTCTGAAGTGCAAAGTATATAATAAAAATTGTCATTTATTAATAGTGCTTCTGGGAACTCCCTGGGAAATCATATCTGCCAGCAGTGATATCTGCATGTCAATCTAACTCCCTCTTTTTATTCTGTGGCAAAAAAGCTGCATTATTGCTCTTGCTGCTGTGATCCCCTCCCAGACTGCTCTGATACATCCCTCCTTTTGGGATAAATCCCTTCCCAGGCCATCTGTCTTTACACTCCAGCTCCTCCCCAGCCCCTCCCTTACCCACTGCTTCCCACACAGCCTGAGCCAGAGGCTCCTTAGCACCCTTCCCAAGTCTGCTGTGATAAACCCTGTGTGTGTGTGGATTTTGGAGGTCACTGACTCTTCTGGTGGCCCAGAGTAATCAAGTGATGTGGCTGAGGTCACAAGAGACACTGATGGAGCGTGTCAGCATCATCTTGCTGGTGGCAGGCCAGCCTGGTGTCCAGCATTCCCTGTGCTTGAGGGATTTTACTGGGCAGCTTCTTCCACGTGCTCTGATCCAGATGCTGGTTTTGGAGGCATTTTCCCAAATACAGTTTCACACTTGTCTCTCTCCAAATATTAACTGGCAATTTGGTGCAATCCTACAGCCCATGGGCAGTGCAGGGGGAAAGGAGCCTCCATCAGAGCTGGATGATGTGGAAAAGGAGTTGGCCTCGTGGAAAGCAGGCTCAGGGCACCTCCAGTGCTGGCTGCTCCCAGCACAAAGGATGCAAGTGAGGAATGGAAAGGAGTAGGAATCCTGAGTCTGGGCCAGAGGGACACCAGAGAGCAGTGTAACAGCAACTACTGCCCAAGTTGGGGTAGCAGGATGCTGTGGGTGAGGGGCACAACACAAATGAAAGTGTTTGATCTGGTTTCCTTTCAGAGAACAGATCTTTGTAAAACCTGCCTCCTCTCAGGCTGTGCTTGGCTGGGTGTCCTGCAGGGAGCCAGCACTGTGTCACACACTCTGCACTGGCAGGAGGTGGCCAGGCAGGCACAACAGTGGCCATTAAGGGCAGGCAGCAATGTTTAAAGTAATCATTACGTGGATCAGCATAAACCAAAACTCTTGTTAAAATTAACAACAGTGTCAGTAAAACTGATGCTGTTTCAAGTTATTCATTATAGCTGATGACCAAAGCCAGTTAACAGCATTTGATGAGGGCTGGTGTGATCAGGGCTCTGAACACATCATCATAACCAACTGGAATTAAGACTCTGGTTCACTTTGGTCCCATTACAGTTCCAAATCCACACATTGACATCACACCTCTCCCAGCCATGAAGCCTGGGCTGCCTGTGGTGCAGCCCTCACACAAATTCAGAGCACCAGTAGCTGGCAGCACTGTCTGCTCTGTGAGTGCAGCACCTGGGGTGGCACCTCATGACTCCAGCCTTGGTTCCAGCAGGTGGGAAATGGCCCTGAGCTGGTCACAGCTGTGATCAGATGGATGCTCAAGTGCAACTGCAAGATTCAAAGTAAGGATACAAGAATTTATTCCCAGAACTCCTCCAGAACACTAAATTGCTAAGGTAGACACCTGTTCCTAATAGCTTTTAAACAATTTGATGGGGTATAGAAGGCTTTAAACTGTGTATGCAAAGGGGCAGACAGACAGAGCTGCACCAATGTCCCCACTGAAGGAAAGGCTGCAGTATGAACTCACACCTCCTCCAAGCAGAGTGAATCCACACATGACAGCACCATCAAAACAAAGCTGCCCTGAGTGGTCAAATCAACACAGCTCAAGAAATATTTGACCCCTGAAAGAGGGAGATTCTGCACCTCAGCTGATGTGACATGAACCTGTGTGCGTTCTCTCCTGGTCCACTGCAAATCACATTTGCTTGAAACGCTCTTACATTTTACCTTGCATTTGCAGTGGTCTAGAAGTACATGCACCATCATTTACTGTGTCTTTTAAGGGAAAGAGCTGCTTCAATGTGATTTCCAAGAGACCAAGTCAGTACCACAGCAGATGTGAAACTAGCAAAGAAAACCACCATTGGATTTTTTAACCTTTGTATCTGTCTGTCTATATCCTTCATTTGACCTCCCACTCTCCCTTCTGCACCCCCTTGAGCTCTCTATTTTTTAATCCTAACAAGGTCACACTTTTGCTTGGTGGCTTCAGATCCAGCACGCTCCCTGCCATCCTCCAGCCATCTAATTGTTCCACTCCTTAATGTTCCCAAGGTCTCAGGATGTGTCACCTCCCCCCTGACCTCCAGGGCACTTTCAATCTCTTACAAGTTGAAGCTTGCAGCCACCTCTGTCTAAAACCTCCTCCTCAGCTGTACTGCAGTAGCATCAGAAGGACCCAGAGAGGATCAAGGCCCCATTGTGCTCAGATCTGCATAAACACCCAGTGAGAGACAGCTCCTGCCCTCCTGAGGTTATGGGCTGAAAGGGAAAGCAGGCAGAGGGAAAGTGAGTGGGGGACACGGGAGCGGAGCATTCATGGTGATGCAAGTCACATCGCTTGTTAGTCTCTCTTTGTTGGCTTTATTTTTATCACCCCCTCCAAATGAAAATAAAATAAGTTGTTGGCTTGGTTTTGGGAGTGCTGGAAATTACTATTTGCAAAAGCAGTCATCTGTTTTCACCCTTGGTGCTGTGCCAGTGCTTCTCTGGGCTGTGCTTCCTGAGGAGGTCCTGTGGCTCTGCAGGAATAACGCAGCAGGGAAGCACCAGAAGATGAAGTAAAACCCCTTGGTTGCCCCCTGGGCCCATCAGAGCTGGCTGCAGCCTGGCAGTCAGCCCACCCACGGCAAGCTGAATGCAGTGGAGCACAATGTGCCCTGTCAGGCACCAGCCCAGGGCTGCACAGGAGGGAGGGACCACAGGCCCTCCCTTACCCTCATTACAACCCAGAAGGGAGGGAGCATCCCTTGCAGATCACACAAAATACATCTGCCAGGGGAGAAAGAAAGTTTTGAGAACTGGAAAAATTGCCCTGAAGTAGGGTACAATAACACTTCAGTCTAATTGTAAGGAGAACAATTTATTCTCCTTTTTCTCAGGCAGTGGAAGTGTACCAGCATTACAGAACTGCAAGGACGAAGGACAGCCTGTCCTGTCCTGATGCAAAAAAGTCCTACCTTTAAAGTGCAGCTTCAGAACGGTGTGTGAGAGTTTGATTTGCATCCAGAGTGGAAACATGCTTGCCAGCCATCAGGCTGATGTGATTTGAAGCAGCTGAGATATTAAATGCACTAAACCAGAATGTATAATAGCCATGCTGGCAGACCTTTAATTATTGTCATGCTTGTGGGCACTGATATCATTCAAATTAAAAGCTTTCCCCACTACTTGTATTTTTTTAATATGTTGATGTACTCTGCACTGATGGATTGTCCTCCCTTGTCCTTCTCTCACAAAATGCTTGGAACAATTTTCTTCAGTGCAGAAATAAAAATTACTGGCACTCACTTTGCCATATTTTTGGAGCTGGTTTTGTTTTGTTTTAAAGCATAGACCCGCTAGCTATGAAAACATTTTGGTGAGTTTGGAGGGGTAGTCTTGATTCCTCAGTCACCAATTCTTTGTCTCAGAAAGATCAGGAATGCTCATTATTAATAGCAAGACTGAAGCACTGGTACAACCTTCCCTAGAGCAGTGCTTTTGACAGTGCTGGCTGACGACACAGCAAAGTTTCCTTGCTGCACAGATGTTCTAATTTTCCTCTCTCGGCTGGTCCAGAGACAGATATTTTTGGCCAGCCCTGTGCTTAGATACAGCAGCAGAAAGTTGGAGGAGTTCTGAAATTGCATCAATTTCTCTGTTCACACCATTGTCACTGGTTCCAGAACTTGTCTAGTGCTGTGATAAGGCTGCTCCCTTGCCCAGTGTAATTCTGGAACAAGTGGAATTGTCTTAAGCAGAATGAGCCCAGTGCCAGCACAAAATACTTATCAAGGAAGTTGCTCACAGCCTTTCCTGAAATGGAATACCCACAAAAGATAGGCAGATGAGTATTTTTATTTATTCCCCCTGAACACAAGCATAGCAAATCATATCTCCATCACATGGAGGCTCATTTGCAGGAGAAGCAGCACTCATGTCTTCCACACTGCATCCAAATTACACTGAATTGCCACAGCTGACCCAAAACTCCTTTGAACTTCTGCAGCATTCTGCAGCTCCATTTGCTGTACATGTTATGCAGCTTGTTTTATCTTTGGACAGTTAGAAAGGGATGGGGCTCAAAGCAGGACAGTGCTTGTCCTTCCCTCTCCTCTCCCCAGTTGTGAGCCTCAGCCTCTCTGCACACCATTGCCTCAAGGGGAAGGTCATGCCTTGTAGCCTGTTTTATCCATTGGAGAGCTGGTCTAATTGCCTGCATGCAGGACCAGGAGCCAGAAAACCCCTGTGTTTATAAAACTGACTGCAGCACTAAATCTTTCACCAGCCTTGAGCAATTCACTTCACCTTTCTGCCTTAGTTTCCCCGTGTGTAAAAGTGAGATAATGTTTACTTTCCTTCCAGCGACATTGCAAGGATTAATTAGTTAACTGAGTTTGTTAGGAAGGTGAAAAGCATTTTATACATGGTAAGTATTGTTTCTTTGGGACAAAAAAAAAATCTCCTAATTTGCACAAGCGACTTTAGAAGCTCAAAACCGAAGATGAAACCAAGGCTGAGGATATTGGCTAACTCAAAACCAGCAGGCTGTGTGAATGCTGAGGAAGGGAGGTCACTGTAAGAGGGAAAGGTTTGCAGACACAAACCCTTTAAACCCTTTGGCAGCCAGATGAGGTGAAAATGAGCACCATGTAGTGGTCAAATAGGATCTCTTCCTTGGTTAGTGGCTCAAGCCCAGCTGTCCTGACTGGTGGCCACTGAATCCAGTCAAGCTGGCAACACATATAACGTGGACCTTACTGTCCCAGTGGAAAATACACTACCCTAGCTGGACTTACAGAAGAATCAATAAGTTCAGTCTGCCTCAGGTTGTTTTGAGAGAGACAAAAGAAAGGTAAGGAAATTTGCTCTTTCCCTGCTCAGGCTAGATCCAGTCTTTTGGATTAAAGGCAGGATCACACCGCTGTTACTCATGCTTTGCACCAGCATTTTTTAAAATGAAAATAACTCAAAACTAAACGCCCAGGGCACAGAAGGAGCTCCTGTCACAGAGGAGATCAGGTTGAGCAGCAGCACTGCTGCTCAAAATAAAAAAAGAGAAAAAAGAAAGGGAGGAGGAAGTAAATGAGAACAGCTCTCCTAAAGTGCTGTTTGAAGAGGTGAATTTAGCAGGACAAAGCCAATTACACCAGTTACCCTTGGAAGTGCTGTTCTGCAACTTCTCAAGATGCTTTAGCTGATTTTGGCATAAAGGCAGCATTAGCAGAGCATTAACAACATTAACATCTACAGCAACAACCAGCCAGTCTCTTCTGCATGTAGTAAAGTCTGGGAGGCATCACTACCCTCAGGCATCACCCACCTCCCCAGGGAGGTCTTTCCAGCCATGCTGAAGGAGTAGCTCTTGTGTGCACTTTCTAACCCACAGCTGGAAAGGCACAACTAGGCTGAGTTTCTTTGCCCAAAGGAGAAGTTTATGAAATCTGTTTTCCTGCCAAACCTGTCAAGAAGGGATTTAAAGTCTACCAGCAAGGTGCTAAAGAGTACTTGCTCTCTGACACTACTGGATCCAAAAGATGGTGTCTGCTTATAGCTGAGTGATGTGAGACCAAGAAAGGTGAGGCTAAATCATCAAGAGCTGGAAAAAGAGGAGATTCTTCTACTGTTCTCTAAGTGGCTCAGCCCCTTTGCACAGCTCTCACTCAGTTTGCTAACATCTGCTCCACTCCCCTTCTCTCCTCTCCTGTATTTGTACCCCCTGTGCTGAGATGTACCTGCAACTAGACTGGCTCCCACATTTTGGCTCTAAATGCCAGGACCACTTAGTGGTCCTGTATCTTCTCATTCTTATATCAGTGTAACTCAAGAGTAATCCTAAAGGAGATTCACAAGGGCAAAACCAGTGAAAAATGAGTGGAATCAAAAGGAGGTCCAGTTTATAGAGGCTGAAAATTGTTTTTCTTTTTGAATGAAGGCTAATCCAATCAAAAGTAAGAAGCTTTCAGATTTCAGGACTTCTAAGAAAGAATTTTTTTAGATATAAAGAACTGATCATTCCTGGCTGTCACACTGAGTGTAGATGATGAAAGCAATGGATGTACTGGCTGGCTTCAGCTGAGGATCTGGCCAAGTGGAATTAACATTGTTCTAAAGAACCCTGCACTGAGTTTACAGGCTGAGAAAAGTCCACATGACAGCTCTTGGGGTAACCTTCCAGGGAAAGTGTAGGCCTGAGATATCTTCCATATTCACAGCTAGGAAGGGCAGACTGGAACTGGCAATGAAGCATCTGCAAAATGTTCTCTCCATTCCAGAGCAGCCTAACAACCATAAGTCTTTGTGGTCTCCTTTCTCACTGATATTAGTAAACAGTTCTTATTATTGCTTGGCATGACAGAAAGGATAGAAGTTATAAAAAAAAAAAAAAGAATATATATAGTATTAAGACATTGCTGGAGCCTGAAGTCAATATTGCTGTTTACAGAGTTGCTGGTTCTGTTTGAAGGGCTCTGCACCTCTCTTCCTTTATCACATTTGCAATTAGTTTTCCATACACATCTGCTCCTGACCTTAAAATAATTTCCTCTTCACCCCAAAGGAAAATTATTTTGAAAATAATTTGCTTCCAGAATCACAGTTCTTTTCTCATCCTTCAGTGTCTTTCCCAGCAGTCTCATACATACCAGCTTACTCCAGAAAGAATCTGTGCCTTAGCAGAGCATCACATTTTGTGGCCAGATTTTGGAGACAGCAAATGTGACCAAAATTTTAAGCACCAAGCCCTTATTTAGGCACTTGTTTAAGTGCCCTTTTCTCAGCAGTGAGTTGTAGCTGACTTCTTTCCAACCTGGTTCTCTTTTTCACACCAAGTCCCAACATAACCATGGTGTTTATATGCTGCATATACACTGCCTGTACTGCTAGACTCAGATCTGTATTTCTGGTGGTGCTTCTCTGGAAAGGCCAAAGGGCAGAAAAGTGAATATCCCTGGATCTCAGGGCCATTTAACACAAACAGAAAGCCAGAGCCCATTCCAAATATTTCCCTGGCATTGAATAATTTACTTTGCTCTTTCCAGAGGCATTTTCTCCAGTGTGTGCTGATTACATTCCACTGAAATTCTCAAAAATGGGCTGTAGAGGAACTCATGTCATGCAAAGGGCTCTTGCTGGTGCAGAGAATCATTTTGCCAAGGAACACCCAGGTCCTGGTTAGACCCAATCTGGGTAGTTGAGCTCTCAGTTGTGTTTACTGGATTTGTTTTCACCCTGGTTTGTTCAGCACCTGTCCTGGTGTCTGGGTGCCCTCAGAGGCTGCAGGAAAACCTCTCCTGTCCCCTCAGTGCCCCACTGGGGACGCCAGAGTTGCTGGAGGTGGTGAGGAGGATGCAGCCAAGAGGGAGCCTCTCAGTAGAGGCATGGAAGGAGAGGAATCAGGAAAAAAAAGGGTGGGAAGATGGAAATTAGGGATTTCAGTGATCTAAAGGAAAGAGAAACTACAAAACACTGACAGCAGAAGACGCACTGGGCTACAGAAATTCATCCCTGATGTAACTTTCATTCCAGTCAGTCACCCAAGAGCTGTATTTGGCCCTCCTGGCAGAAATTGTTTGGTTTAGCCAGTAATGTTAATTGGAAAAAGTGAGCAGTATTGCTTTAATTGCACAAAAGAGAGGGAGGACAGATCCCATTTCAAATTCCAGAGTAAGGCTTTTTTTTTAAGGAAGGAGGGGGGATAAATATTAATACCGAGGCTGTGTTGATGAGCTTTAGGGGGGTTGCTAAGCAACACAGCCCTTTGTCTATAGCCCAGACGATGCTCGGGAGGGGACTGTGTAGGAATAAAATTCATATGGCTTCTATAGAACCATCTTTTTGTAGCTTTAAAAAATAAACAGAAACCAAAATCTGTCTCCTTGACTTTTTTTTTTTCCCTTTCACATGAAAGACTTTCAGCTGAAAATCTGAAGATCTGAGAGCACGTGTTTGGAGGGTGTTGTGAGCCTGACAGCAAAGTTGGGGCAATGAGCAGACGTTTTTCACCCAAGAGCAATATCCCCTCAATGTGTCCCTAAATAGCGTGGGGGTTTTAAAACTCTTAAATTCTGTGTACTAATTTGCTGTTTATGGCACACAACCATAACATTTTAGTCCATTGCATTTTCTTTTTTTTTAGTTCACCTTAAGGAATTTCATAAATGTATCCCAGTCTAGCACAGAAATAAAATAGCTAATAACACACCATTACACAACTGATAAAATAAAACCACACATTACCAGATATTAAAATCATGTATGCGTTAGTCTAAGCCTTGTAGTAAAATTCAGCTCCACAATTCTTCAAATTCAATATGTTCATTTTTATTTTAAACTTAGAGCTCAGGAATACAAGGGGAAGGGATAGCTTTTGATTTGAGACTTGCAGAGGAAAAATTATATTTTATTAAGGTATTCAAAATGCTGACTGCAGAGAAATTTTAAATAATTTATTTTTTAAAAATGAAAGTACTCTTATGTTCTGTTATGAAAGAAAATCTAAAGCTTTGCTGTTTATACAAGGGAGCAGAGGTGAAAAGTGGTAAACTCTGAGAACTGCTAACAGTCAGGGTCTTTCTTCCGTGATTTGTCCTGGAATTTGCCTCCTCAAAACACATACATCATTTTTAACTACTGAAGCCATATTATTGCAGAAAAATACAAGGTGGGCTGGAAGGGCCTGCTGTGCCTGCAGAAATGCTGTGGATTTCACAGGTATTCCATAGAGCAAACACCAGCACAGGAGCCTCATGGACAGAGGGTCTGGAGAAGGAGGATGCTCCTACCCAGTGCAGTAGCCTGGAAAATCAACACGGCTCTACTTTCACCTGCACCTCAAGAAGAAATGATGGTCTTGAAAGAATGGGAGAGTGCACCAGTACTTCCAAGTGCCTGTCCAGGGAGCCAGGGAGGGGACCTTGCCAAATGCCCATTGGGAGCCAGCTACAGATCCCAGCTTCTTCCTTTACTTCCTGCATCCCCAAAATCACAGGCAGATGTGCTGCCTTGCAAGAGACAGGGACAAAGAAAACTTTGTTTGCTGCCTTCCCTATTTATAGGTCAAGCCCTGACCTGTATCACAGCTCTACACTTGCCCCCAAGGATTCTCCAGTGGCAAATGCAAAGCAAGTAGCTCATGTAGCTTTATTAGGGTAGCACACAGAGAATGTTCTTCCTTTCCAAAACAACAGAGGTTTGTAGGAGCCTGGTACATTTACAAGTGAGAGATGACAGCAACAGAGTGAGAGGTTCAAACCTCAAAAGAAAAAGGTAAAGAGAAGTTGTTATTTCTTAGACAGTCACTAAAAAGCACAGTGAAATACAGAAGAAGAAATAATTTCTTTCTTGATGTGGGTTTTGCTGTTTAATCTACATGAGATCCAAAGGCAAACATAAGAAAGTTCTTCAGATGATCACTGTTCATGTTGGCAGCACAACAGCAAGTTTCACAAGACACAAGGTGAAATTAACATTGAGCATGTGGAAACTGCTGAGGATATTTGTGCTGGCTTTGTTTTTAAAATGAAAAGTTTTCCTTTACAACAGCATAATTTCCTCTGTGTATGGGCCAACCAAGAAAGTGTGACATCAAAAAATGAAGAAAGGTACTACTGGACTCTCAACAGGGTGATGAATAACATATTCTCATGCTTGCAGAAAAATATGACCACAGATCAGTACTAAATTTCCAGTTTTCTCAGACTCTGACATTGCTTTGTATGAACACTCTCTGTAAAAACATGGTAGCAGGGATGTGTCATGCATGGCCTCTTAAACAATAGTGTGACTACCTCAGTTCAGGGCATCATGAACTTCTATCAAAGCTGCTGGCATCTGAGAAAAATTCTCTGAAGATGTATGTCCAATATCTCTTTCATGGGAATTCAACTTCCTTCTCACATATGTAACTTCTCTGGCTTCACTTTCCTCCTTCCTCAGCCCCCTGATCTCTTGTAGGCTGTGAAAGTATCAGAGAAGTCATATGAGGCTTTTGAAACCCACAAGAGTGCTTAGGGCTGCTAGAGGAGGGAGACTGAATCATCATGCAGGTAATAATGTGCAGGCAGCTCCTGAAAAACAGCATTCCCACATTCCCTGATGGCCTGCAGCCCCTCCACGGGAGCAGCACTGGACAGGGAACACTTTGGTTCAGGATCTGTCTGCAACACACAGCACCCAACTGTGAGCCAGACCCAGCCTGTCAGAGCCTGGTTTGGAGCCTCTGCCAAAAAAGACAGAGAGCCGTGCTGTTCTCCTAGATCAGCCCACAAACTGAGGAAAAAAATTGGATCTGAGGCTTGTCTGTTCAGACAGGAGAGCAACTGGCCGAGAGAGAACAACACCAGGCAACCATTCCCAGCGTGCTGGAAACAAGAAAGAACAAATATTTCAAAACCTTTTCAGAAGGAGACAGACATGGTGTCTGCCTTTTGCTCTTACTTAGCAGGTCTTTGTATCACTCAGTCTTCTACCCCAGCATGGGACTTTGGAGGTGGTTCAGAGCATGTCTGCGAACACTTTTTCCAGCACCCATCTGTGCATATCCAGCCTCCCCTGAGCTTTTTGACATGCATTCAGACCAAACCAGCCAGTCTCTGGTCTGGGAGTGAGTCAACTCTGCTCTTCTCTTCTTGGAGGTGTGCTGGTATTTGGCTCAGGGTTAAGGGGGATGCCTGCAGACGCCACACCTAAGACAGAATACTCAGTCCCTGAGCAAACTCACAAAATTTACCTGGACTCATCCAAACAAGGATGGGCACAGGTCCACCTAGAACCTCTCTCTTTATAAAGTGTGTGTGTGGGAATTGATTTTAGCAGTATGCATGGCTAGTATTAATCAGAGTTCTTCCATAGCAACATTATGGAATTTCATACCATGGTAAGCTATATGTGGAATCTGTGCATGCCAAAATTAGAATACTCACAGATAAAGTTTTGAATTCAGCTTACCTCAGGCAAGAGAGACTGCATTTTACAGTGGAGCTCAGGGTGTGTTGTGTCTAACACCTGCAATGTACAGCTCAAAATTGTGTTAAATAAATTATAGGAGAAGAGCCAAATTCCAAAGTGTTTCTCCCAGCCAAGAGGTATTGTGTCCTTCTATCGATATATGACTTGCTCTACAAACAACTCAGAGTCCTGATTATATCTATTCAGATTATATATATATATTCCTGCAGCAAAGACATGTTCCTTATCTTCCTTTTGTGTCAGAGGAGTGCTCTGCCCTGACTTTAGAACTTCTGTGCCTGTCCAAGAGCAAAGCAGATGTTGTGAGTGGGACTCTTGCTCAGCAACCCCTGCCTAGAACATAACACTCAGCTACTTGCCAAATGACCTCCTTCCAGTTAAGGTGAAGAACTGACCATGTTCTAAAATCCACTCAGGTAAAACAACCTGCAAATGGGCCGCTGTGGGTGCAAAAATTAAAGTGAAAAGACCTTGGAGTGAAAGGTGAGACATTTTGACTGTATCCTCTGGCATCACTTCATGGATGAGGAATTTTTTCAGCACATTTTATCAATGTTAAGAGGGAGAACAAAAGGTTTCTGGATGAAAATGTGGCAGATTTTCATAATGAAGGGAAATTTAGTACCTTCCATTCTTGTCTTCACTACACAGAGCAGATGCAGAACATTTTTGATTCACACTACCCTCAATAAGATCTGAGTCACAGGGCATTTCCTGGGGATTAACGAGGAGCTGGGAAGAGTTGATGGCCCAGAGCAAACTGGGAGACCATTAACCCAGGGTTGCTATTAAGTCCCTGGGAAATGCCCTGTGCCTCGACTGTTATTTGCTGCTGTGGCCTCTCCCCCTTCCTTCTACACAGAGAAAAAAAAGATCTTGAGCAGGGATGATGCCAGATGCTGCTCCTGCCAGAGATGGATATTCCTCAGCCCGGGGAATTCCTGGCCAGGCCAGGAGCTCGAAATAACCATCTTCATCTGGAGAATGAGGTTTCCAGGTCATTTTCATGTGGTTTTCTGGTTTTCAGAGCACACTATTTGTGCCAATTCACAACCTGCACACACCTTAAATTAGTGGGGCTATGCAGAACACAATCCACTGCCTTTTCTACACTCCTGGCAGTGGACAAAGTGGACAAAAAACCCCCAGTCACTTAAAAACTAAACAAAGTTACATCAAATAAAAACTTAAAAAATTTTAAATGAAATGTGAAATTAAAACAATTCATATCAAGATCTAACATGATGTAATTTCTTAACATAACATATTGTTACTGCTGAAGTTCTAGTCAGGTGTACTAGGTGGGTTTTAGTCAGGTGAACTAGGTGGGTTCCCTGGGACAAGAATTTGCTGAAGCAGATTTGGAAGCAGTAGCCTCCTTGCACATGCAAAATATTTACTAATTTAATTTTATTCTGTCAGTTCTATTTAACAAGTTCATTTCATGTTGTGAATCCATAGAGAATTTTTAAAAAAATGATTCTTTTTTCCTTCTCCTATCTATGAATAAAAATGAGTACAATAAGTTCTGCAATTTCTTTGCTCTGACTTACTTCAGTGACTGATAACTTAATTATTCATAGTAACAAACCAGTTAGTTGCTTTTAAGCTAAGAAAACAATGTGGGTTTTTATTTTCTTATATCATTTAATATATTTTATTTAGGTAACAAAGAGAATATTAAGCTATTTGGGGAATTTTTATTGTATTCTAGTTTTCATTCAATTATAGATTCATAAAAACAAGGAAAAAATCTAGAAATAAATGAACCATGTTTCATTTTCCAATTAAAAATATGACAAAATTAAGAATATGATAAAGTGATCATTAATTTATCAACATAATAAATATTCATAGAGAAATACTTTTGGTTAACAAGAAAAAAGACCTCACTGTGTACTATCTTTTGTTATAAATGGTAGAATCTCAGGATGGTTTGGGTGGGAAGGGACAGATCATCCAGTTCCAACACCCTCACCATGGACAGGGACACCTTCCACTAGACCAGGTCATTCCTTTGGTACAACATGACCTTGAACACTTCCAGGGATGGGGCATCCTCAGCTTCATCCTGCTCCAGTGTCTCTCCATCCTCATAGTGAAGAATTTCTTCCTATTATCTGATCTAAATCTACCCTCTTTCAGTTTAAAGCAATTTCCCCTTTTCCTATTCCTACATGCCCTCGTAAAAAGCCACTCTCCAGCTTTCTTGTAGGTCCCCTTTAGGTGTTCTAATAGTTACCAATCCATGAAAGCTAACTTTTATTTCAAAAAAATCTAGCATAACTTAGTACTGCAAGAAGAGATCAAATGTATTATTTAAACCAAGATTTCCTACTCGGTGATTTAAATCTTGATTTAAATTAGTTCTCTGTGGGTGTTGGAGTTGGCTTACAGCCTTCAAATAATTGTAGGGAAGAAAGGAAACTCTGCTGAGACAGATGCTATAAATATGTGCTGGTATTTGAGACTGCAGTGACGTCTTTACATTCAGAACCTCTGGGTTATTGGATTAGAAGATTGGGTGTACCTCTGAACTGCACTAAAATAAGTGACTGAGGCTAAGGAAAGCCACAGCAATGGATACTTGACTATTTTAACATTGACCTAAAATGGTGTGTATAGCTTCTGAACACTGTTTAACAATCAATCTGTTGGCCAGTTACCTTCAAAATTCATCTTTCAGTATAGGACAGATCCTGTGATCCCAAAACTTCACGAGCAGCAGATGTAACCTCCAAATCATGGGACAGCACCCATTAGAATTGCTGCAGGACAGCAAGAAAAAAACCAGGGAAGCAGAACAATACACCATAAAAGAAAAGTATGGCCACGGGCACAGGCAGCCAGGGAAATCTGCAAAATGACAGTTCATAAAGCATATCTATAAAGACTGAAAACTGTCACTGGTAGTGTAATCTGTGCCTTTCCATTTTCTTCAGTTCCTAGTGAGCTGCCACCAAAGAACAGTATTTTGTTCTCTCCTGGCTTTGTTAGCAGCCTCCAAATCCAGCAGACAGACAGCAACACGCCTACAGCTGGTGTAATGCTCAGAAATAACTTCTCACTTACTCAGGTGCTCTGAGTGCTCAGCCTGAATGCTCTGTGTGGTTGGAGCTACATCCCACACCTGTATGTGCCTAGTTTTTAAAAGCACTGTGTCTGACTGTGGTTCCCAAACAAATCTTCATCAGTGGTCTAAGAAAACCAAACATTGGCTTTTCTATCCAGTACAGGCACTATCAAATCCAATTCAAGAATGGCTGGTATCCATTTAACTCAAGCCAGCAATCACTTAGATTGAAAAATGTAGTACTACAAATTTAAAAAGAAAATTTAAGGGTTCATCTTCACCTACTTTCAACTGATGTGAGACCAGCTGTGATTTCTCAGTGACATGGATTTAGAAGGGATACAGCACCAGTACTACCCAGTGTAGTGCTTAATCTCAGTCTGGTGATGGTGAAAGTCTTCACCACCATCCAGCTCTTCTCCTTGCTTTCTACTTCCTCCTGTTAACGTAAGAGGACCTGCTTTAACACTGAAGGTTTGAGAACTATGGTAGAGAAGTAATAAGGGTTTTTCCACTTTCCCTTTTTTTCCCAGTGTATAAAGAACTGGAATAGTAGACAAACAGCTTAATAATAAAAAAAAAAAAGAGCAATCTTTCTTTTTAAATATTTTGCAGATATTTTATCAGTCCTGCAAAACCATTCCTGAGGTAGCTGAACATTACTCATTTTACAAACGGGCAGCTGTAATAGAGGGAGAGACTCAGTCTCACATTTGCTGGTGATAGATGACTGATTGTGCTGATTTAGCATGGCCTGGTTTTCTGGTAGTGGGGAGGGTCCACGGGGGTGGCTTCAGGGAGAAGCTGCTGGAAGCTTCCATGATGTCCAACAGAGCCAATCTCTGATGGCTCAATTAGTTGGTAACGCCTCCGTGATGCAATATTTAGGAGGAAATTCAAACCAGCACACAGAGTTTTTTCCAGGAGCAGCGAGGTGCCACAGCCGCCGCCATCTCGGTGCGGCCTGCGGCGAGCCTCGCCTGCCCGGCCGCCCTCGCCTGCCCGGCCGCCCCCAGCCAGCCACGCTGTGGGCAGAAGGGCAGGGATGGCAGAGGTGGCTTCCCCTTCCTGGTGCCCCACACGAGGAGAGGCATTAAATAGTGCCAGCACCATGGCGGCCACCACTGCCCACACGATGGCAGCAGGGCCGCCTGGCCGGCAGTGAAAAATACGCTGAGGGACTCTCCAGCGCAGAACTTAGATGGGATCGACTGCTCGGCGCTGCAGGATCCTGTGGGAACCTTTGAATTAGTGGAACTTGTTGACAGTGGTACCTACCAGCAGCAGTTTCTCTTCTAATCAGAGAAGAGGAGGAAGTGAGGACATATGAGGGAAAACAGCATGGCGACACCAAGGTCAGTGGGGAAAGAAAGAGGGAGAGGAGGTGCTCCAAGCGCCGGAGCTGAGATTCCTCTGCAGGCTGTGGCGAGACCATGGTGAAACAAGCTATCCCTGTAATTAATGAAGTCCACAGGGCATGCAGTGATCCGCTCGCAGCCTGAGGGGAAAGTGCTCATGCCAGAGAGGGTGGATGTCAGAGAAAGCTGTGATCCAGTGGGAGACCCAAACAGAGAGAGAGAGAGGGCCCTTGCTTCCAGAGACAGAGGGAGAGGGCCCTTGCTTCCAAACTAGAGCAGCCTAGCCTTAAAAGACTGCACCCCATGGACGAGTAGCCCACACCACAGCAGTTTTGGGAAGACTGTTTGCCCATGGGAGGGGCCTCATGGCACAGCAGAGAGAAGACTCCTTTCCCTGAGTGAACAGAAGAAGATCTTGAATGTCAAACTGACCAAAACTCCCATGCCCCATCTCCTTGTGTTGTCGGTGGGAAAGAGGGAGGGGCTGCGGGGAAAAGGGTATTTTAAAGGCTTATTTTAATTCTCATTATCCTACTCTGACTCTGTTAATAATAAATTTAACTTATACCTTTAATTTTGAACCTGTTTGCCTTTAGAGTGTTTTTCTCCCAGTACTTATCTCAATTCATGAGCCCTTTGTTAATTTTTTTCCCTCTCCTCTGCCCAACTATAGCAGAAGAGAGTGAGCAAATAACTTTCATGCGTGCCTGGTGTTTGGCCAGTATCAAACCACAACACCTATAAAACACTTTAGTTTTTCCACTCAGGTATTACTATAACTATTAAACGAGGCTACCCTTTTAGGAATGCAGAGATACATTCACAAAGGGTTTTGAAATTACAGCACTCATTTGACATCACAACTGAATACAAAGGAATTTCTTTAAGGTCAATAAACCCCAGAGCAACTCAAAGGCTGCAGCCTGTATTTTTGCTCTGGAGCTCCTCAGAAAGGCAGACAGACTGTCCACGAGAAATGGATCTTCTTGCTTTTCAGGTTTGAAGGAGGACTCAGCGGAATGGCCAAACACATTCCTATTTGATGGGATCCATTTGGCTGGAAAAGGTTTCTTTTTCCCAAAGGTTTCTCTCAATAGCAATCTGCCTTGGCTGTGAGGGTCTGGGGGAGGCTCCCTGGGGAGCTTATCTGTGCTGCTCCTTGACTGCTGCACAGTGATGTAGACTTTCCAAACCTCAGAGAAACCTGCTGGGCGAAGTCCTTTACAGACACTCGGAGCCCAGCTGGCTGTGCTAACCCTCTGGGCCAGCTCTACAGCTTATCCCTTATTAAATTCCAATCCTTCATCACTTGTGATAAAATAGAAGCCAGAGGGTGGATGCACAATGAGTGTTTTTGAGAGCCCTGCTTGTGTGATAGTTTACTTTGTGGTGGCTTAAATACGAACCAGAATGAATGTTTAAATCAAAGCACAAACTCCTTTGGCCTCAGGGTAGGAAAAACATTTTCACATTTTAAACATAGCTGGCCTCAAGGAACAAAAGCAAATATTTACTAAACTTCCATACTTCAGAGTTGGCTTTTCTAAGGCAATTCCTTATTGCTGTTTCTCTGGGAGGCTTTTCTCTTTCCGTGCTTCCCACCCTTTAGGAAGAACCAAGGCAAGGACTAGGACAACACCCTCTTTCTCCAGATCCCACTGCTCCAAAGATCATCTCATCTCCACAGCTGTTGGCCAACACTGAGAAGCCAAAGGAAAGCAAGGTGAGAGAAACACCATTCTGCAGATGTTTTGTGCTGTTCTCATGCATTTAGTTCACTACACTGACTTCAGGGAAACACTGATCCGTCTCATCACAGCTACTGTGGGATTGAGAAGCCCACTGATACTGTGTGTAGGCCACCCTCTTACTCAGTGACAGAGAATGTGTCCTGCAAGGTGCCAAGAATGTAAAAATGTGATCAAAGACCACCACCAAATCCTCTCTTGGTTCCAAAGTCCATTCAGGGTGTGGGATGGGATTAGGCATGACACAGAGGTTGTCATTTATTTCTTTATTGTCAAATTTTAGCACTCCAGCCCTTGTTCAAATTCAAGCTCAAGTTAACCCCCCTACCTATTCTACAAACAACCTGCTGGAAGAATAGGAAACCACTGCCACAGTCTGATGACCATTTCCTCCAGCCTAAGTGCCAGCACAGGCAGCTCCCTCACTGTGCTGCTCTCTCTCCCACACCAGGCTGTGTCTTGACTGTGCCAGAAGAGCTGCTCCTGGGGTTATGCTGTGAGCCAGACTGAGGAGCTGGTTTGGGTTAAAAATAACCAATGCAACAGAACAAAGCAAAACAAAAATAGTCATTTTTAACCAAGAATGCTTCCCTGAGCCAGTCAGGCCACCACACATCACACTGTCACAGGCTGGCCAGGCTGCACCTTCCCCATGGTAATGTGAGATGTGATGTTGGTTTTTCTCTGCATCAGAAGCCAAGGCACTGCAAGGAGGTCCAGGCTGTCCTGCCCAGAGACAAGGAGTGAGCAGAGAACCTCAGATACTCAACACATGTCCCATTGAGTCCCACAGCTTGTCAGGCAGACTGAGATTATGTCACAAAGAACTAAGTGGCAACAGGTCCTCCTCCTTACCAAGGGCAAACCAAGCATTTCAGACCAGGAATATCCAAACTTTTTAAGAGGATTTTTTGAAATTAGAGACTTCAAGTTGGAATTTTTTAAGGACATTCTGTCTCACTGAAAAATTAATCTCAATTCTGTTTTCATCCTGAGTCCAAGTGGAAATAGATTTTAAACATCTGAATAAAACTGAGCAAAAAATTATTATTTTCAGTGGAGTAAGGATTATATTTATATCAAGCATAAGTGATGACAGGAACAAGATTCAAGGACCAAATAGGTATTATCACCTTTACACAAATGTTTTGTAAATTTAATAAAATAATACAGCAAAAGATAGTGCATTTAATAACTGCTATACAATACATCATTATGCTGTATTATCATACAGTACTGTGTTACTATGTACATATAACAACTTAAAAATTGCATATATGCATGTAAAATAGTCACTGCTTGCTTCTTTGATACTTCAGTATAATTCTAGTATTATTTTAATCATAAATACTCTGAAGTAGCTTTAGGTGAAGACTTCAGAATACGAGAAATGTTGAAGCAATAAATTTCATGGAAAATGTATGTAAAGGGTTCTGTCAGTGGAAGTTAAAAAAGGATCTTGCTAATTTGGTCTTTTTAAAATGCTTTTTTTAACAGACAAGTAGATTAGAATTTTATTGCCAGTGATGGAAAGCTCAAATATTTTATAAAAACCCCCAGAAATATCTCCACCAAACTACAGATTTTCTTCTTTCTGTAACATATCTTGCTATTTTCTTGATCAATCAAAGATCTGCTACTCACAGATATAAAAGCTTTGCATTGCAAGAATTAGTCTCCTGCATAGATTCATAATAATAAATCCATATGACTACACAGATACAGTCAATGCCACAAAAGATACACTGAACAAGCCACAGGGTCTTGGGGGAAAGTGCAAAAAAAAAGTCATAGCAGGTGAGAAGAAGTCGAAAAGGATTTCTGGATGAATTATGGATTTACAGAAAACGGGGCTGAAAAGAAGACCACAAGACATCTATACTTGGATCAGGACTCAAAATTACAAACATTTCTGTCTTTCTTTTTTTATTATTATTCTCTTTTTTAATACATACCTCCTTAAGTAATCTACTGTAATTCTTGCTGTCTTAGCTGAGGCTGGAAGTTTCTGCTGTTACAGTTTTAAACTCTTACATCCTGCCCACCACAGCCCAGATTTGGTGAACAAAGTATTCCTTTTCCTCCCTGCAACAGACTTTTCCACAGGATTCAGGGAGCAATTTAAAGCATAAAAGAGGGAAGTTATAATGGAGAAAGAAAAGGTTAAATGGAACAGAGCTCTGTGAGCAGAATAGCTGGATGTTATTTCTCCAAAATAAACAACATGGATTGGATGAAAAGTAACTGGGAGTTACTGAGGGAATGAGTGAGGGTAATAGTGAAGAATCAGAAAGAAATAAGATCCAGGATTTCATGAAACAACTTAGAAATGGGTTATGTGAGGACAGGTGAAGCAAATGCTTCTGGGCAAGAGCAGAGACCTGATGGCATGCTGAAGCCTTTGCTGGAAGTGAGCTGTCCTTTTGAACAGTAATGATTTGTTTCTCTTTGGTGTACCTGGGATAAAAAGGCCTCAGATATGTGCACAGCATCTGCTTCCCTCCGTTGTGCTCATATGCCAAAGGAGAGTAAACATTAACCAAACTCCATGCAAACAAGAGGCAAATACCTACTTTACAAAAACTCTGCAAGCCTGGGTTTGCAGCTCTCTGCACTTACTGGATATGTGAGAGTGACTCATATCTATCATAACTACCCAGTGACGTTCAATGGACAATTTCTTACCTAAAACATGCATGCTCAGAAAAATGGTTTCTAATCACAAAACCTGCTTTAGCAGAGCCTGCAATAGGTAGGACTGCAATAGACTAATAGTGTACAGTCCCCCTAATAAATAATAGCTTATGAAGAAGATGCCCCACATTTTATCTCTCAAGCTCTCTGAAATATGGATTTCTTCATAGCGTTCAGCAAATTCCTGGAAACCCATCCTGGCATGGGAAAGACAGTATGAGGGACCCACACAGCACAGCTTTTTCACTCAGAGCCTTTTGCACTGTGAGGACAATCTTTGAAAGCTGTGAAACTCAGAGCCTGTAATCAATGGCCTGCCACTGTTATGAGGACCTTTAGAGATCTGCTCTGAGAAAAGAGTGGTTCCTGCAGCACAGCTCCAGTGGTGCCCAAGTTCACCTCTGTGTAGGATCGTGGAGTCCAGTGCAGGGCCCGAGCCCTGCCCAGGGCACACAGCTGATATTTCAGGCCGTCCTTCTATTCACAGCAGTGTTTGATTCTCACAGAAGCTACACAAACTCAACTTGAGGGAACTACACCTCCACATTTGCCTGGATTTCCTCCTGTCTTCCTCCCTGTGGGTGTCACGAAAAGCTTAAAACAGCCTAAGATTTGAAGCACTTTTCCTGTGCTATCTATTGCAGAAAATTGAAAAGGGTAGGGGGAGGAAGATTAGTATCTGAGGCAGTATTTATAAGTCTAAAGAAATCATTATGATGGTGCTAACCCAGCTCAGGACTGCCTGGACCTTTTGGACCCAGAGGTCAGAGTTTTAATTCCACAGTCTCTCCTGATTTTGCTGTTTCAGAAATGCACATCACATTAAGAAATTAGGAAGCTGTGCCTCCTTTTGTCTTAAGGGGTTTGGCTTTGCTCACCATTCTGCCATTCCTCTATGCCTTTTAAAGAAAAATCCACAACCCTCTCTGCCACATTTTATTGTGTATTTTTGAAGGAAGAACTCTGTCTACCTTGAACAGATCCCTGAAGAAAATCTCCAGTGCAGACACATAATGGCATATGAAAATGAATGGAATGCTCTGAACATTGTGCCTCTGCTTCACAGACCAGTTCTGCCAATCTACCACAATTTGTGATTCATGAAAGTAGACCTTGTCCTTAGACAGAGAACTTTAATTCCCCTCTTTCCTCTGTCAACCTAACAAAACACTAATTCTTAAGGAACATAATATTGTGTGTTTGCTGATGTAAAAGGCTCCTGGTATGAAAAAAGCAGCTTTTCCCCTACCACCCTGTGGTGAGAGGCAGACTTTGCACAGCAAGGTGATGTATTATTAGAACTAGCAGCATCCACAGAATTCCTTCATGAGATTGAAACAAATTCTGTTTCATTTGTAACTGTGTTTGTTATTTTTGTTAAACTGTCCCCTCTCAGGTCCTATCCCAAGAAGAAATCCTGTCAAGAAGGATTATTTTTGGCCAATTCTCCTTCAAAGAGTCACAATCAATAATCTCTCTTACAGAAGTAAACCTTTGGGAACAGAGTAAAGAATGTTAATCGTCGTTCCAATGGACATCTAACTTTCTCTAAAGGCAACAAATGAAATATTAAAAACTAAGTAGCATTTAAACAAGTCACTCGCCATGAAGTCTGTCTCAAAGCTCACACACTAATCAAAACCAGAGCAACACAAGGGACCCTGGCTTTATAAAAATAATCTTTTCTCCTATATCATCAATTTCATAAAAAGCCTTCAAAATCCACAAGAGTAAAACTGTTTCTCACTTAGAGAGCAAAGAAAAAAAAGTGTGTGAGCATTTCAGGTTTTATAAAGGAAGTAATGTAGCAAATTGTAGGCTTCTGTAATTCCATTTAAGTAAGCCAAGTTAAATACATATGGCCTACAAGGTTGTGGGGTGGGAATTTGGTAGGCTCTAGAAATCCAGAAACTTTATAATCTCCTTACTAGCACTTGTAAGTGGGATATCACTCCATATTTTTTCAGCACTAAGTGGCTTATCAATACAGACTCTCAAAGAAGAGCTTCAGATTTTGTTGCCTACTCTGAAAACCTTCACTTGGAAATAACACATGTTGTTTATCAGTCTGCAGCAGAACTACATATACAAATACATGTTTTCTGTCATGACAGCAAAAATTGAAACATCCCATAATATCTTTCCTGCCAATATCTCCCTATAAAATTATTATGAACCCTGTGCCTATTTGGGTGGGTCTGTGATCTGTCAGGTATCAGAAGTAATTGCTGGGGTTGTTTGCTTCTGCAGCTGTGAGCAGTTACAGGAGATGCTGGTGATGCTGATATCAACAGTTAGGCCATACACGAGACACTGCAACTGCTTTTTGCTCTCCTCATTCCCTCCTCATCCCAGAGAGAAAATACTGGATTTCACGGAATCAGGAGCAGGTTTCCTCATTGCCAGAGCGGGGGAAAGATCCTTCCTGTTACAGTTGGTGCAGCATTGGCAGCCACACAACCACCAACCAGAGCCAAATCTCGTCTCTTATGAGGCAGCGAGGTACCACAGATCCTCCTCTCTTTTACCTCAAACAGATGGTGGTGACTTTTCTTTTCCTTCTCTCCCCTTTGCTCCTGGCTGCCCTGTGTGGGTTCTCTGCACATGACCTCTGTATTGTCCACACCGTGCTGGACTCACTAAAACTGCAGGCAAAAAAGCAAAGAACTGCCCAAACAACCAAAAGGGATGGCAGGCTCCAGAAAGAGCCCCTCCTGTACAGGTGATGCACATCAAATGCATCAAGGGTTGGAGAGCCAGCCTTGCACTGCATTTGTCATCCAGAACAGGACTTTAAATACTCCAGACAGCTTAACCGATACAATTTCTGATACAAAGCCAGCTACAATTTCACTAGAATGAGTGTTATATATATACATTCTGCAGTCCCATAGCTGTGAAAATCGTTCCTATGCAACTGTGCTCTGGCATCTCCATTTAGCTTTTAATTGTGCTTCTATCCTTTTCACTGCAAGGACAACCTACAACCTCTAACACTGCCTGCAAACTGCCACAGCATCACTGCCAGGACCCGCAGGAAACCACCAGTCTGCAAGGCCTGGAGTGTCCCACTCCAGTGTCCCTGGGGACTGTGGGACCTCACCCTTGGAGGTGCCCTCAAGCTCAGCTGGGAGCACAGCATGCTCTCCCACCTTTACCAGCTTTGTACAAAGCTTAATCCATTTTTCAGTTTCTAATTTGGACTAATTAAGTTGAATGGCCTAAGTCAATGAGCCAGAGGCCCTAATTCAGTACTATGCCCAAGCACAGGTATAAACCTACTCCTATTCAGAATATCATATCCTTGAATGTGCTTTGCCACAAAGATCAGAAGCAGCCAAAAGCAGGGGATGGCAAACTCTCTTGCCTTGAGGTTAGTGCAGCAGCTCTGCCACCTGAAGAGCAGGGAAGATGATTTCCTAAAGATGACTGAGATTCTCACTTTCCCAGCATATGTGAGGAACATGAGGAGAACTCTATTGAGCCCAAATCTGAAAGTCAGGGAGATGCACTTCTGAGAACAGGTAAACATTCTTCCCTTTCAAGGCAAGGAGGTCTTCAGATGGGTGCAGAAGATGAGTTCTCATGCTCCCTACTGCTCCTCCAGGAGGAAAAGGGAAGAGAAGCTTCTCCCTGCTCTAGAAAAACATCAATTTACTGGACTTCTCTGTCACCTGTTGGAAATAGGAAAGAATCTTTTGCCTAGGACACCTGACTGTAGAATTTATATCCCTTTTAAGCCTAAGCATGAAAATGTCAAAGTGAAACTAACCAGAAAATTCATGGACATCAGCTCCTTACTGATGAACTCTGGACCAAAAATTATTCATGGTAATCCTTCTGTTGTGACATTTTCAATAGAAGCACTCTGTATTTGACTGGAATGGAAGCAGACATCTTCCTTTCCATCCACACTGCAAACAGGCCAAGAATACATTGATCACATCAAGAACATGGTCAAAAGGTTGGCTGTTTCTTTCTAAAATTACTTAAACTATCGCTAGTAAGAATGTGGAAATTAAATGTTCTGTTATCAGAAACATCAGAGCATCAGAAGACAATACAAAATTAACATGCAGCAAATACTCCAGGATAGCTTTCCAGGTCCATTACAGTGAGGCTGGAGATGATACCAAACAGGCTGGGAGCCCAAGTTTTTGTACATGTGTTCAGGCAGTCAAAAAACAAATAATCTGGCTATATATTCTTTCCTGATTCCAGACAAGCCCTTTAGGCTTGTGTTGACCTTGCTGCATACCTAACATTATGCACATTCTTTAACTTTTACTATTGCAATAATTCCTATAATATGAGGTATTTCTGTGAGTATTTGCAGGACTGGATCCTAACTCTGAGCTGGTATTCACAAAGATATTCAGGAAAATTAATCCAAATTAACTAAGGGCTTAATTTAAAGCAGATTAGTTAAAGTGCATTTAACCCTGTAAAGACTTTTCAAAATTAAAGTAGTCTTAATTCAGCTTTGTGTAGAACTTAATCCATTTTTCAATTTCTAATTTAAGTGAATTTGGACTAATTAAGTTGAATCTCCTATGCAAATGAGCCTGAGGCCCTAATTCAGTACTGTTTCCATGCACAGGTCTGAAACTATTCCTCGAAATCATATCCTTGAAATCAGCTGTTTTCAATAGGGTGCATACAGGTACTTAAATATATTTCTGAATTGCACTCTTAACTGCTTTATATTCTTAAATCATTTGAGAATTATAGTTTGATGGTAAGGAAAAATCATAGCTCAAAGGGCCAAAAGGTAGATAAATATTTTTCATTTACTGTCCTCCAGATGATACCAATTTCTCCAGTGTGTGTACAAGCAATCTTCAGTCATTGTTTTCTGTAGGAAATCTGTGATTGACACAGAATTAAAGACTGGTTCTTCAGGCTGGAATTATTTTCTTTCCTTAAAAGGAGAAAGGAAGATTAATCCTTCATTTTCTGGAAAGATTTCTTAATGGGTGTTGTTTTCTCAACCTAGACTGGTAAAGCACCATATCCATTCCCAATGGAAAAGATGAATTTCAGTAATTGTATTTATCTAGGATTTTACATCCCAGATTTTGCAACCCTTTTCTCAAAGCTCCCTTTACTTGGAAGTGTTTGAATCTAGATTATTTTCTTGATGGATATATAGCAAGAAAGCAGAAAAAAACCCCAACATGCAATCTTAATAGCAAGGCCTGAATAGGCGCCAAAGTTAAGTTTAAATATTCCAAGTCAGATACATTCGTGCTTAACTGCTCAGAAGAGAGGTAAAATAGTGTAGTAATATTCCTGCTAGCAATGTTGCAGCAAAACCATGCTAAGAGGCAAGTTGTCTCTTAAATTAAAATTTGCCAACTAAATTAGGCACTGAGCCAGGAAGGCTACTTGGGGAGGCACGGAGCCCAGGCAGACATCCCACGTCTGCTTACTCAGAGTGGGTTGGAGAAGTCAGCTCACACCTGATACAGCTCAGCTCTTGATCCTTCCAACTTCCAAACACAAATTCCTTCAGCTTCCCCTGGCACTTGAAGAGTCCTTTTCAACAGAGCATTGGACATCCAACTCCAGGATGCTAAAGACCTGAGGTGTTAGGATGTACAGACAACATGTTGTACTGTAACAGACAGAATCAGCACAGTTGTATTTTCATGCAGCTGAGGCCAAGCAAATACCCTTCACCTCTCAGCAAGACACTGCAATTTTGGGACATGAGCTGGCAGAGGTACAGATTACTCAGACACCTTCATGTGACCTTCCCTTACCTGAGTGGATATGGGTGGTAGCAGACTGGGTATGTGACCCACAGCTCATCCAATGCCATGATGTTGTTATGAGTGATGCCCACAACAAAACTGAGATTTGACAGCTCTGTACATGAGTTTCACCAAGTTTCTGTGTTTTGGTTACTCTTCCCCAAAGATGAGTCCAGAGAGATGCCCTCTTTGACTTTTTTTAACTCATGCAGTGAAAGAGGGAGAATTTCACCCTGTGTAGGTCCTTCAAGCATGTTTATCAACATCTTAGGTGAGCACTGTAACGAAAGAGGAAGAGCAGGTATTGAAAAGAGATTCAAGGGCAATCACTACCATCCTGCTCAACAACTAACTCATTTCTGCTGCCAGGAACAGCAACTTGTGGTCCCTCCCTTCGATTACTGCCTTTTCCTACATTATTATTCTACTGTCTGGTAAAGTCACTACTATCACCTCTCTCACTTTAATAAAAAAGTGAAGAGAAAAGATATTCACAAGAATATAGACATGGTTGCCTTCCACAGCGCTCTGCAGAATGGCCGTGTTGTGAACAGGTAGCACAATGTGCAGGGGACACTGCTCCTAAATGGGGCTTCTTTGTAATTCCACTATCATCGTTTCCAGAATTTCCATGGCTCACTTTTAGTTGAAGAGACGTTTCTTCCACACTGAGACAAAAGAGCTTTTTAGATGTGTTTGAAGGCTGTTAGCCACCACCACATGCCAGCCATTCTCTCCTTGTGTTCTGTAGCTGCCTCACATCAAGCACCCAGTGGTCTCTACAATTCCTGCTGCCTCCTCTTGAACCAAAAGCTTTAACTGTTCTTCAGTGTGCAGATGTGGTGCAGATGAGGACCAGTGCCGAGCTGAGGTGTGTTCAGTGACAGAATCGCTCCAGACACAGAAAAGCAGCTTCCCCCATGCACACATTAAGCTGGCAGCATTTAACTGGCATGTAGATAACAAGGACATCCACTTCACTGCAAAACATGCTCAGGACTCGCAGCCATGAAATGGACTTGATAGCCTTTAAATTCTGTTTTACTGTGCTGGCTTCCAGAGATGGCTCGGAGCCGACGTGGCAGCTCATTAACACTCAGTTAACACTTCTCTACATAGCACAGCATTGACTTTTACATTCTCCTGTTTTCAGGAGAGCAATGCGTGGGCAATTAAAGGAGGGGTAATAGCTTAAGAGATACAAAATATTATGAACAAATCAGTTTTAAAACCACTGAAAACAAAAAGCCACAATGCACTGAAAACGCCATTTGTGGTTATGGAATCCAGGAGAAGCATTACTTTTAACCTCTCCAAGCTTCCAGTGCACCTGATTCCTGAGAGTCCCAGCTTCAGGTACCAGACACAGACATCTACAGAGAAGCAGTTCATTATCTGAGGAAGCAAGCCTCTAAATCAGCTTCTGTTTTCATTTCAACCTTAAAGCAGCATCTGTTTTATTTTAAAAGCCTATAGCTCACTTTTAACTTTTAGGCTGCAAAAACAGGGAGAGTGCAACTCAAACTTTCTCTGATGCTGTATCCTTCAGCTTTCCAAGCCAGAATGATCTCTTCTTGCAAATAAATCAGTAAAAGAGTAAGTGAAAATGTCAGACTGCATTTGATTGCCAGAAACCCAAATCTTTCCCCCAATAAAAGAGAGTAAACCCCATGTGAAATGGGGATCTTGTCTACTAGTTGCCCCAGACCTCAGACAGCACAGTGAGAGCGTGCAGGAGATTAACAGGCAGCTTATCTTCCTGCTCACCCCACTGCAATGTCTGTCTGTGCTAAGAGTGGCTTCGTGCTGAAATGCCACTTAGGCTGCTCTCCATCCGTGTGCACCCCAGTCCAGCAGCCTTCCAGACTCCAGCGAGGGACTGGCAAACACCCACCTGTCAGACAAGAGGAGTGGGTGCTGAAGGGGGCCAGTGGATGCCCTGACAGCCTACGTGGCTCCCCACGGATACCCAGCTCTCCCTGCCTCAATGACTTCTACCCGATGGGCTCTTCTGGAATGCTCAGCAAGAACAAAAGTGCCTCTCTCTGCACAGCACTTTGGCAGGCAGCAGTTCCACTCTTCCCCCTTGGGTCAAGCCTGCCAAGAGAGATCCACCCTTTTTGACCAGAAGAGGCACCCCTCACACTCCCCAGCTCTGCAGGAGGTCATGAGTCTTTTAAAGGTCCCCTTCTTGCCAATCCAGTGGTCTGAGGGAGAAGTGGCAGCAGAGCTGCACTACTGCACAGCTCCACCTGGCCAGCCAGCCCACTGGAAACCACTGTGGGTGTTCTCTGTGGCCCTGTGTGGTGCCAAGTAAACAAACTCGTACAGCACATTTGCAAAGACGGTTCTTCAGCTCTGCCAGAAACATCCAGGCACAGATTGAGTCATTAGGCAGATTTCAGCTGGATGGTCAGGCACAAACTCTGGTGTGCTGCACATGGATGATGTTGGGCAGCAGCTGAAGAAGCAGCTCCTGGCCTCTGGCAGGATCTTCTCTCGTGGTGAAGGAAGCTAAAGGCACTGATCTTTATTTTGGAAATGTGATTGCCAGCAGAGATGGAAAGCAGTAGAAGAAGCAGTGAAACAGAATATATTCAGAAATAAATCTCTTTTTGGCTACAGTGCCCAAGAGAAGTGAGACAAAATCCTCTTTAGTTGGGGACAGATGGGACAAAGGCAAGCCTGATGCAACCTGGCATTTTACTCATATTTGAAAAGAAAGCAACTAAAGTATAAAGACTTTTCACGACCTCTGCTCTTCCCTTTTCCTTTCTCCCAGTTAGCCCTTAAAACACTCAGCTGCAGCCACCTTTCTAGTTGATCAGTCAGTGCTGGTTCTCCCCAACATTTTCTTCCCAGGTATTTGATAAACAGTAATTCATCATAATACCATCTTTGGGTTTATTATTTCAGATCTACCACTAATCTGGTGTGGTGTATATTCAAACACTGATTTCAAGTATTGATCTTTATATAAGTTAAAAATCTGACATCTCCATATTCTAAATTTCCCTCTCATTCTTACCTATTTTATCTTCTGGACATTGGAGGCCTGAGTTTCCATGAGGCAGAAAAAGCATTTTACTCACCCCAGTAATAGAAAAAGCAAAGCAATCTCACTGAACATTTTACATGAAAAATTCAGCTTTTACACTCCAGAACATCCCAGATCAGAAATACAAAATATTTAGATGCTCGTAAGTCGGCCAAACGTGACTCTTTGTAACAGGAAAATAAAAAAGTGCAACTTGCCAAAGGAATGATTTTCCCCACTTAATAACGTGTTCCTGCTGAAATTCTTATTTGGCATAGAAAAGACAAAGTTTTATAGCCAGGCTGATTTTGAGAAATGGCTATCTTATATGAAACCTCATCATCCCTGTCTCCCTCTCACACACACACACACACACAAATATTATAGTCAACTTAGGCTATGTAGAATGGAAAATTACAACTCTCACAATTAAAGTTTGGTAAAAGGTCTAAAAAAAAAGTTACAATGGGAGGTGTCAGGTGAGTTTAAGTGAAAAAATTACTACCTGCTTCACCCGTAATGTCTTCATTATTAGGACCTGGGATATTACGTTGCTAGTTGCTCAGACTAATATTCCTGCATTAATCTCTTCTGGTGATACTGGAAAAATGCCTGTGATCTAATAAGCGCTCAGCACATGGGAGGATCAGATTTGATATAAATGAAGTATTTTTTCTGGGTCTTTGGCACGTAGCTACATGCATAAGAAGCAGAAAATAGGACAAAAACTGTCAAAGTAATATGAAAAAACGTGATGGTGGTTTATTAAAAGCCTTACAGCTGAAGAATATGAATGCCCCCTTTTTTGCCTCTATATGTGATGTACCATCCTATCTCCCATAGCTCTTTGAAGGCAGAGAATCCAGAAGTAACAGCTGAATTCTCAAACCAAAAAACCAATGAGCTGGAATATTCCCCTCAAAAGGGATGATGTGGGTTTATTGAAACGACTCTCCACGTGGCTGGCTCCCAGAGTGTGGTGGGGAAGCCAGCCTTCTCTTGGAACACATTTGGCATAAATGAGAAATAATCCCAGGCAGCAGCCATGCCAAGCCTCTTGTCATCACTCGATGGCACTGCTGGGATGTTTGGTCTCCAGACCCCTGACTCCAGGAGCACAGGCTCCCCCTTGGCCAGCAGCCTCACTCCAGCTCATTGCAAATAAGGAATCAGGAGCAGCACAACCAGGATTTCCAAGAAGGTACCTGGTGGGGCGTAATGAAAGGGAGCCTGAGCCGCAGGGAGGAGATTACAAGGCAGCACTGCCAACTAATGCTGCTGGAAACAAGGCTTGTGATAGCATCTCCTCTGCTGGGAATGAGCACAAATGCCAGCCAAGCTTACATTCCAGTAGACTGCAGGGTTATTTGAGAAAAAAAGCCATCAGATACCCTGCATGGAAGATCTTCTTGCTCTTGCCAGTCTGCCTGATGTAGGTGAGCTGCTGTTTTTACAGACGCATTGGTTTACAGAAACACAAAATAACTACAACTGCAAAAGCACCAACACATTTACTGAGTGTAAATAAACACATTGTGCTCACAAACGACTGGGTTTCTTTAGCATGCAGTACTGTGGCTCAAGACCTCACACACAAAAAGGAAACAGAGCACATAAAGAACAGTGATGTTTGTTTCACTACACAGTATAAACAACATAAACTTTGCACCCAAATTTACAAATAAGTCTCTATGGCTTTCAATGTGCAAATTGCCAAGTTGCATATCAACAATTGGTTTAGTTTCAGAGAAAGTTGCACAGAAGAGGCGGAATTATTTTCAAAATAAAATGAAGTGTTGATGATCCTGTCCTCACCATAGGATAAAAGGGTATTTCACTGAGCTTCAGGATGCAGAGTAACAGCATGGTCCCTCCTGTGATCTTGCTCAGGGAAAGGTCAGCTAGCTAGAGAAATTATATTTACTTTTGGAGCATTCAGCTGCATTAAGCTGCCAGCTGGGAAAAAAGTGTCAAGTGACTCAGAGGGAGATGCTTCTACACCCCCAACATGAATCGAAGCTATGAAGGGTTAACAATGAGAGATGGTGCAAGATGGTTCAATCAACGGATCTATGCCCACTGTTCCAAAAAGAAAGCCCTGACGTTCCCAAAGTAGGGAGGATTCTCCAAAGCATTTAAAGCCATTCTCTATTTCACAGATGAAAAGGTGCGTACACATCCATGTTACCATGGAGAAAACGACATCTTTCCTCTCCCCTACTTGTGGATTTCAGGCTTTGAACTTTAGATTAATACAGGTCATTTTTTGCCTTTAGCTACCCTTCACCACAACACAGATGGTCCTGAAAGTGTAAAGTTAAACCATTTACTAATGGACCCATAGGGTTAGATTCAAACCCCAAACATTACACAAAAACTTTCAAATCTTTGGTACATTTAAACCTGGCATTGCATTTTGCACGGAACCTATTTTTCTAACATGTTGGATCAAATTCTGAAGCCTGATCACTTGGGTCAGACTCTGATAGCTTTCACAATAAGCAGCAAATTTTTTTTTCTTTTAAGAGCCACAAATTAATAGATTTTGTATGAAGACATGAACGTGACACTTTCTAGCATTGAAAATCTGGATTCAAATCTGTATTTTACACATTGGGTCTAGCCCACAATCCAACTCATTTGGCAACACTTTCTCTTCTAATTGAGATATCTAGTTCAACACGAATTAAATACTTCCACAGTTAAAGACTACACTAAAAAGCTTTTCTCCAACAGTTAATTGAAATTAATTTTAAAGCAGTAAAAGTGTGATTATAGACTGATGTCTCTTGCATGGACCAACTTCATTCTAACATTAGCCTAAGTCAAATGAACAAAGCTAATGAAGGTGAGAAGAGTAGTAATGTTTTTAGCTGAAATGAATACTTTCAGCACTGATGTTAAAACAGGTAATAATCTCCTAATCTTTATTTTGATATATTTTGATATATTTATTTATTTCTATATACACATTAGCGGAAGGACATCAATTAATGAGTAAAATTAAAAGAGAGATGTCTAAGGCAATAATTATTTTTTAAAAATTGAAACATCACTGGTCCTTATGCCGTTCTCTTGAATCTTAAGTTTTGCTTTTGGACACTGAACATAATTTCCCCAACACATACCTCACTCATGCTCCCAGTGTTAATCTGACTGGTGTTCTCTGTGGGTTTCAAAACACTGAGAACTCTTCAAGTGTAGAAGCAGTACAGAACAAAGACTGTGCAAAAATGGAATTTTCTCTTTCCTCATGCACCAAACCAGCACACTGCAATTCCACAGCTGCTCCCAAGGGACCTCTTGGAGACCACCACGAATGAGTCCCTGCCCCACTGCCCATGGAAGCCAGGGCTCATGCAGGGCTCAGGGAGGGAGGGGAGCTTCCATATCTGCCCTCCACACATAGTCAAGGCAGTGCCAGAGCACAGGACTTGTCCCTGGTTCCCATGGTTTAGATGTCTCTATCTCCTATACAGACAGGAGCAGCTGCTCACCACCACACCCCAGAACAAACTCTGACCTGAGGAAATGAGTTAACTCCTATCCCAAGTTCTGCTTTATCAACAACATTTTCTGTTAACATCATTGGAGTAGAAAAGATCTCAAGGGTCATTGAATTTGAGGTTCATTGTCATAGAATCTATCACAAAATCTCTTCCATAAAGTTACCAAGCACAGTCTAGTAATAAGCAAAATTGTTTGCCACCACCACTTTTCCTGGGACATTTTTCCAGAACCTCCCAACTGGGATAACTGGAAACTTACTTCTATTTTCTGGCTTTTATAAATATACCCCTGGGGATTTTTACTATGAGCAAAGATAAGCAAGCCAAAAAGAGCATTGTGTAATTCTTGAAACATGAGCAAGGAAAGTCATTAGGAGAAGGTACCTCTTGGGAAGTAAGTTAGAAATTGAAGGTATAAGAGGAAATAAGCATTCATGTCTTATATTCACCACTGACAGGTGTTAATTGAATTTGCTGGACCTATATAAACTTTTATCTGGTTTGTTTTTATTATGAGGAACATGGTGTTATTTAGAACCAGGGGAAGTTGTACCTTAACTCTCTTCTCACCACAAAGAAAAAACATGCACTTCAGATTTAAGGATACCAAAGAACCAAATGATGTTTGTGGAGAACATAACAGAAAATTTTAGGTATATTTCAGTCTACAAAATGTTCTGACTTAATTTATTTATAATAGAAAGTGGTATGTTTTCACTGATGAAAACTGCCATTTTCTAGCCAATTCTAGTTGCAAGAGGGAAAGGATATAAAAACTTGAATTTAAGTTTGATTTCTGAGCTTACAAGTGACTCAGCCTCTGTTCACACAGCAGTCCCTTATCCTCTTACTGTCTCCATTTCCTCATCTTTAAAATATGGGTAATAATACTTCTGTATCCCTGGAGTGTTTCTTAAACTTAATTAATTCAATGCTTTACAAAGTGCTTTCTGATACAGAGATGGGAGTGCTACACACATCCAGAGGATTCCATTTCAGACTATTTGTAAATAAGTAAGCCTGTGCTTTCTAGATATTATTTTTAATTCAGAATAAGACCGACCTGGCCTCAAGTGATCTTCGCTCATGGAAAAGGCATCAGGAGCCAGGTCTGTGGCCGGTGTTTTCTCCCAGGCCTGTAGCCCTCCCTTGCCTGGGGAATGTGAAAATGTGGCTGCAGTCCAGGTCCCTGGTGCACAGGGGGAGGGAATTGGAGCACCAGGCCCCTGGCCAGCACTTGCCAACCAGAGCTGCACTTTTCTCACAGAAAGCTAAGAGGAAAGTGCAGGCACACGCCTGAGGGTCTTGCTCCATGGAGAGCTCTGCAGCTGTCCTGCTAGGAAAGGAATGGGACAGAGAGCTCTGCAAGGGCTCAGGGGCCCCTTGGACTTTGAAGGAAGGGGAAGTGGAGGTCAAAACTTCTGGCTGGTCCTGTGCTTCATTAGGTCTGTAGCTCCCCAAGTCAGATTGCCTAAGGCAGAACACCATTTTTGGAGCTGACACTCCACTGCAAGGCCGAAGACGGGAGGCCCAAGGATTTTCATCTGGAGTTAAAATGTTTATATGGATTCATCTGCAAATGTATGTGGAGTAGGAGAGGAATGATTTCCCTATGGCTTCTTAGTCAGGAAGAGTCTATTACTCGACACTGGAATTAACCAGAGCAACTAGGATGCTTTTCCTGCAATAAATCTGATAAAGCTGATTTTGTTCCTACAGATGAAAATTACTCAGAAGGTGTCTTGCTGGCTAGCCATGATGTATGTTTAAAATAAAAGAATGGCTTGTCACAAAAAAGTGTGGTCAAGGAGTTAAGTAGCAAGTTCAGACTCAGGAAGGCCAGGGTCCACTCCTTATCCTACCAGAGGCACGAGGGCAGTGCTTGTATTATCTGCAGAATTCCTCCTTGGGAATGCAAAGTGCCTCACACTATTTTAGGTCACCCCATCTTTGTGTCTCAATCCCCCATGTGCAAAATGGAGACAATAGCAAAGAAGTCTCACAGGGACTGTGAGATGATGAGATGCTAAAGAAAGAGAGGCCATATGTGTTCCTAAAATAAGTAACAGCATGGATAGGGCTATTTTGGGACAATAGAGCTGTGCTAGCTTTGCATGCAACTGCCTCCACCACAGCAGATATGGAATCACAGACTCATAGAATGGATTGGGTTGGAAAGCACCTTGAAAGGTCATCCAACCCCGCTTTCAATGAGCAGGGACATAGGAGTTGAAATCTATAGGCGTTTAAAAACCCCCAGGTATTAATATATGTATATTATATTATCTTTCTAATGTAAATGATTTGAGGGTTTAGACTGCCCAGGTGATAATATTCAGAAATTCTGGCAGGTACTGAACTCCCCTTTTCAGTGGCATAGATAATGCTGTGGGCTAATGTCAGGTAACTCAAGAGTTGGCATTACCAAGTTGGTTCTTCTAAAGGTGATGTCCAGAGAAGGCAGCAGCGGTTTGGTGACTGCCTGGGGTGCCTGCTGTTCCCTGGCTGCCCACACAGACAGGGAGGGTGAGGTGAACATCAGTGCCAGGTGCAGGAGTGCTGCAGTGAAGAGCAGCAATGGTGGTAACACTGTCTCATTTCAGTAAGTTTCTGGCTGAGCCTCTAAATATCAGACTTAATCACCTAAAGTGCCTTGTGGTGGCTTATGCCCTTCTGCAGGTCTAACTTTTTATACCCACCTTGGAACAATAAAAGATAAAAGCTTTGAAATATATAGCTATAAAATAAAGAGCATGTGGGGCACAGACATAGCTTATGACTTTTTGCCATCATTAAGGTCTCACAAACTCATTTTTCCTTGTCAGGTACAGCCATGCCCCAGATTGTGCCCTAATCCAAGTGGCAGGGAGAAAAGAGGACACCAGAGAGAATCACTGGAACTTATAAACAGACTTTCAGCAACTGGAGGTGAGAGCAAATCACAAGGTTTGCTGAATGCATGTCTGGTATCCAGGTACCTCGTCACCCAGAAATAGTTTAGATATTTATTTACATATGGACCTGGCAATCTCTTGTGTTCACCACAGAGATTCAAGTCTGGTTTGATCAAATAACCCAGAGTTCCACCTCATAAGCTGGTCTTTCATATGTGTGTAACAACACCTATACTCATAAGATACATTTCTTATTGTTGTTTAAATTAGAAATGTCAGTGATGCTCACTGCCTTTGAAATTCCTGAACAGATGCAGAAGTTAGAGGCTTGTGAAAAATTAATGTTGAAAATTAGCCATGCTTCCCCAAATCTCAAAAATACTCACATTTGTGTTAAACTGCTTTACATATTCTAATTTATTTGCTCTTATTTATGGATAGTTCCCAGGTTTCTTTGCCAGAAAATAAAATATGTAAGTATGTGTACATGCAAGATAAATTATTAGACAGAATTGCTACGATCGTTGTAATTTTCACTCAGAGCTCAACTCTGAAAGGTGCTGAGCACCACAGCCAGATGCACTTGAAGTCAAGAGAATTAATGTGCTCACAGAGATCAGTGTAATATACATTAAATACAGATATAATTGGAATGATTCACTATATTGGGCATTACTGTAAGGTTTTGGCAGGAGTGACCTGTGTGGGGAGTGAGGGGTTGCCCTGTGCTGGTCACAGACATTTCCAGCTGGCTCTGCAACAGCCAACACGGACCCACTGGTGCCCCAAGAGCAAATCACTGAGAGGAGCATATGGTGCCTCTGCAGAAACATATTTAAGAAAGGTGGCAGCCACTAAACAAGAAGAGATGCCAGAGAAAAGAGATGCCAGAGCTGGCATGGAACAAGCAGGGGCAAGAGAGACACCAGAGCAGGAGAGACGCTGGAGAAAAAGAAGAAACAAGAGGAGACCAACCCAGGGCAAAGCAGGGGCAGTGGAAAAGGAGAGGCTGGAGCTGGGGTGAGGAGTCTCAGGAGCAGGTACAGCTCTGTGGGGACTGTGGCCCATCGAGGAACCTCATCAGAGTATTTGAGTGGGGAAACAAGGAGCAGTGAAAGAAAAAGGAAAACCACACAGTGACCATCTTCTTCTGTGATGCTCATTGTCTCATCAATGGTGTGCAGTGAGGGGACTGGCAATGGGGGACAGGGAAGGAGAGCATTTACAGAAGGAAGTGGTATTTTCCCCCAGCTTAAATCTTCTTTATTTCTCAATCCTGGAACAAAGACTTAAAAGTTTACATTAATTGCAATAAAATAAATTCCATGATATTGCCCAACACAACTCCTTTTTTTCCCCCACAACACTTGGATAACAAAACAACCAACTGAAACCCTTATTCCAAACCTGAAATAACTACCTACAGTTTAGGAAAAATGAGAACCTTTCCCCTCAGCTGTCTTTCTTCTTGTTTTCACCATATTTACCCCAGATCCAAATAAGTCTGCATTTTATGAATTGGACAATGCCCAATAACTATGGGAATTAAAAGATAATAATGTGCTAAAACACTGACTGCCAGATCTAGACAGACACAAGGGACAAGAAGAAATGTTTTTTCCTGACTATGCAGCTGCTTTGAATCCAGCTGAAACACAGCCCCTCGCTCTGAGGAACCAGAGAAAATGGCCTGCAGTGCGCGAAGCTGACCCGCCTGCTCACTCGGGAGCGACTCAGACAACCCAGGACATGGAAGAAGTGACATGAGCTTTCTGAGGAGGGGGCCAGACTTCTGCATCTTCTGGGATACATTAGGCCCAGGAGAAGGGATGGGATGGGATGGGATGGGATGCTAGTAAGCCTGTGCTGATTCTCGGATGCTGCTGGCTCTGGCCCAGTGTCTCTCATCACAGAGTGCTTGAACTTGTGAGAACTGGACAGGGTCCCTGCAGGGCTGGAGCCAGTTAAGTGCCAAGAGAGTGGAGTTTCTCCATCTCCAACTTCATTTCCCTTGATGAATTGAGAATTCCCCACTGCCAGACTGAGCAGCCCAAAAGCAATGAGGAGCTTGAGAACGAGACCTGATTGTTGTTCAGCGCTCACAACATCCAGATAGATCTTGGAGTTTCTCCATTTTTCCAATGCTGAAGTTAAAGTAGACTCAGATTTTAAGCACAGTTCCCTCAACTCTTCCCCACGGTCCCCATTTCTAGCAAACAGATTCAAACTTCAGTATTTGTGGACAGAAGCTAGAAAGGGCCAGGAGCTTTGCAGAAAGCTTGTATGGATGATTTATGGGCAAACCATTGCTAATTCACCAAGGGTGTTCAATTTTTAAGTATGATTGCCTTTTCAGTCACTCCACAGAGCTCCAGATAGAACAAGGGCTGGGATTAGAACTTTAGGGGATGTATAATCAACAATCCACAAGGCTGAGGTATGCAGACACTATTTATCTCAATGAAACTCTTTGTACATTATGATGACCTGAATTTAATTACATCAGCTTCATCCATCAGCTGACAGGCAGTTGCAGTCTCTCCAGTTAGATTGTCTCTCAGATCACTGAATTCACAGCATAACCAAGAAGACATCCACCCCTAAATCATCTTCCCTAAAGCATGGAAACACACAAGTTCTTTTAGGAAAGAAAATATATTTTTTCTTTAGTAGAGCCTCTCTGTTAGGCATGTTGAGCCTGGTATAACCATGTCCTGTAAAATTTTACTGGCTTATTTGTTTTGTGCAAAGTAGCACAACACAGCTGCTCTTTATGGACTGAAACTTTTACCTGGCACTGAAATGATCCTTGGCTTCATTTTACAAAGCTGTGGAAAACCTCAACCTGTGATTATTTTGTTAGCTTTAAAAATGACTTTTGTTTTCACATGCTTTTAGTACTCTCTAATTGTGCTAGGGAGTTAGCTGCATAATTTCCCTGTGTTGATTTGGAAAGTATTCTTTCTGCCATAAGATCCATGTGTGTGTTTGTAGCATGGAAAGTTTCAGTTTGTGATTCAAAAGCTGCCATTCAATTAGATATGGACATTTCAACTTCAGCTTGGCAAAAACACTGCAGTGATTTCCCAACATCACAGATGCTTTATCTGCACACAAACCCTCCAGATGCTCATGCTGTCACATACATGCTGTTGAAGGCTGTCCAACAATGCTCCAAGATCCTAAACACATTTACAAAATCAAGCTCAACTACACTCAACAAATCACCAAAATATGAAGAGAGTGCAGACACTGCAGTGAAAGCACTGACCACAACGGGCAGGCACCAGCAGGAGCTGAGCACCTCGGGAAGATTAACTCAGGATGGAAAGGGATCTCCAAAAGTCCCAGTTGTTCTGTTCTTCATTTTGACAATTGATCCATCATTCTTTTAAAAGAAAGGCAAGAGCAGGTTCAAATCTTTAGAGCCTGACTCAAAGCTCCCCCTGTAATCAGAAGAAAAGTGCCATAGCTGTAGGGGTTGGTGGCGTAGGTCCCTGATGTGTCTTTAAGAAAACATCAATTAAAATATGAAAACACAATAAATGGCCAAATTTCATTTGGGAAACTGTTCTCTAGAGGTTTTTTTTTTTTGGTATTGGTTTTAAATTTACTTTTAGCCCTCTCTATTTGTTCAAAATTCTGCTGCTTGTATCCATGACCTTAGAGAATGGAGCATCATTACACTTGGCTGCAAGGAGCATCCATCACAGACAAGCTCCCAGCCTTGCCCAAATCCATCTCTGTGGTTCTTAGGCCCCTTAGAGCAAGACTGCAGCCTCACCTCATAAGTGAAGAGGGAAAAAGTACTTGGCATCATGACAGTCCAGAGAAAAATACTAGGAAGGAAAAAAATCTATGGTCTGAACCCATCCATAGGAAACATGCAGTTTCCACTGGGACTTCTCTGCAAAGGAAGTCACCACCACCTCAGGTGGTGCAGGCTTCTCACTGCAGCAAGAGAAATAACTCCAAACTCTCCCCACTGGTACTGGATTTCTGATAATGTCAGTTCCCAGTGAGGAATGGAGCAGCCCACTGCCCCACTCCATTGCAGCTAGACAGAGAGCAGAATTTTCACTCATTATTTTCCAAGTCCTGTTTCTGTCAGGGGAAAGGACTCTGGAGCATTTTCTGGCCATCAGTAAAGGAGGGTGGGGTTTGCTGTGAAAAGGGAGCAATGAGAAATCAAAATCAGTCAAATCCTGTAAGAACAGTGCTTGGAGGAGTTTTGGGAATTATGAGGAGTTTGTCTCAAAATTCCTTTCAATGCAATGTGTTGTGAGAGAAAGAATATCTGATGGGAACACCAGTTCAGCAAAATATTAAACAAGTACTTAATGTAAAGTTAAATATAAAATAAAAATTAACTGCAGGCAAATATAATCCACAAACTTCCCAAGAGTCTTTTTAGGTACTTCTTTGCATGAATTTCTTTCTTGACCCAAGAAAACCACCATCCCAAATCTATTCCCATTTTTGTCCTCTAGGAATGGGCCAAAATAATTTTTTCCCCTCAGAAAATTACATTAGTAAAAAACCAAGAATTATCCTCCATCCTCTTGCTTCCAAAGAAGATGAGAAGATGTCATGGGGTTACACCAAAGAGTTTAACAGATGCTCACAATTATACAAGGGTTTTCCTCGATCAGAATTTGGAAGAGAAAATGGTATATAGCAGTCAAATGCTAATTATAACCTACTGAAGTCACTGGAGAAGGCTGGCACTGCCATGGCTGAATTTGGTTGGGCTTCACATATGTGAAGGGTTTGTTTTAAAAGCCCAAGAATGTCAAAAGGACAGAATTAGTATAGTGAGATAAATTCTCAGCATCTGAGAACGCTGTGTGCAGGTTCTGCAGTAATGAGTCTGATAAAATCTCTCAGGTTCATCTGTGCCATCCTGCACTCTTTAGCAGCACAGGGAAAATTATCTTCCAGAGCAAGAGTAATAAATTTTGGATCTGAAAATTATTTAGCTCCCAGGACTGTAGCTATGCATGCAGATAGGAAGTAGAAATGAGAAGCATGTTAATCTGAGCAGCCTCCTGTCAGCCCAGGGATGGGCTTTTCCTTGCTGAGGGTCAAAGACACCTGTCTAGCCCCATTATCACCTACCTCACCTAAAAATGTAAAGAATCCCACAGCACGAAATTCAGTCACAGGTCACAACCAGCCAACAGCAAATATCTCCCACCCTTGCCCTCGACAAGACTCTGGGGAGCACAAATCTTACCTCCTTGTCTGTAAAGCCCAACACACATAAATATCACACTGCAAAAACTAAAATTTCCATAGTGGAACACTGTCAGTTCCAAAACGGCCCCCACTTTAATAAGCACTGTTCTGTTCACAGCTTTCTTTATGGAATGCAGAGTGTAGAGGCTTTCTGCAGACACAGAAAATAAAGGAAAAACAGCACTTAAAGATTAACCACCATATGGATTTCAGAAAGAGGCAAAATTTTTTCCAGTCTTCCTGGTGTAATTTCTTTATTTGCCTGATTTACAAAATAAAGCGCTGCTCCCTCTTCCTTTCTGCTTCACTAGGATGTTATGAAGACCATACATACAGTACACTGAATATGCAAAATAGTATTTAACTGATCTTGCATTCAACAATCAGAAAAACATGTTCCTTTAAATTCCATCTAGTTTTATTGGAAAATTATTTGCTTCAGAAAATTTGTTTCTGGCACTTTAAAACACTGCATTGTGCGATAACTTGGGTTTATTCTCATCATTTATTGACTTGTTAAGCCATTTCATTTAGTGTTAATGATGCAAACCATCTTGTTTAATGCTTTGATGCTGCCCAACATATTATTGCTTTGGTCTGCAAAACAGGTCACTTTTAATACCTCTCCTTTAAAAAACATTATCATTATTTAATTTTTATTACAGAAGTTTTACAAAAATGCCATCTCAGAACAAGTAATTTGCAGATTAACTAACACCACAACAGCTTTTAAAAATCACTGCAGCGTTCCAGAGCATTAACCTAAGACATCATAGCAAGAATTTTATGAGCTCTTGTGTTTGGGACAAGTACTCTGATTTATTCACACTACAATGTCCCTTTTTAAGAGCCAGATTCGGTACAGTGCCGTGCAGTGTCACCACAGCATCACTACGCTGGAATGTCGTGTTTATTGACACAAGAATGTTCTGGGCAGAAGCTTTCCAGAGAAAGAGACAGTGTAGTTTGGGGGGCAGCCTTTAATTGAACAAAGTTCCTTGTTCAGTATCAAGAGAAAGTGATTTTTCTGGTTCTTAGTCAAGGCTGACTGGCTGGGGCAAGCAGGAGTGAGAAGCTGAGCTGCTTCAGGGAAATACTGCAAGGGTCTTTTATGACTTTTTGTTGATGACATTTCTACCCTATTTCCTACTGGATAGAGCAGTTTTTTGGGTTTTATTTATACTTCAAATGCTTTATAAGGAGGTGAATACTTCCAATGTGCTCCAAGAAAGGATGGTAAAGAGATTCAAGGGAAAAAAAGACACAATTCTGCAAATGTACAACAGAGTCTCAGATACAGGATAAGTATACATAAAAATAGGACTAGGGTCCCAAAAAAAGTAACTTTCTATCAGCAAGGTTCTTGTTTTCCTAAGAAAAATATAGTTTCTTATTTTGTTTGGGTTTGTTTGGTTTTTTTCAAGAAATAGAAATAGCAAAATTTAATCAGAGAGGTCAATCTAAAGCATCTTTTACCCACCCACAAAGTAGGTTGTATGGGTTTTTTGGTGGTTTTCTTTCCTAATCCCTTCCCTTAGTATTCCAGGTTACAGCTTTTTCTTTTCCATTCTAATAATTTCAGAAACCAAATTGTTTACCTCAATGCTCTATTCCTTCCTGCATGATTCTCAACTTCTGTCGTGCCATTATATGAAAGACATTTTTGTTTGACATTCCATAGCGCTTCTGAGAACAATACATTTCATGTATCACCTTTGTATTTCATTTCAAGCCACTGAAAGGTAAACTCCATTCAACCCCACTGAGGTTATCTGTCTTATCCCAAGTCCATGCTGGCTTGGAGAGCCCTTTCACACAACTGCTCAGACAAAGCCCTGTGTTTTCTATTGCTCAGGCTGCCTCCTCACCCACAGCTCAGAGCCCTTTTGAGCAGTTTCTCTCTTTCACTTTATGAACAGATTTTTTTTTTTTTTAAACACAGGGGACCCTTACAATGGTTGTTTTAAATCTGACAACAGCTCCCCAATAACCCAATGACAGACAGAAAACCCTGAGACGGAAATCAGCTGAGCAAGTCTATAATCAGTTTGAGAAACCACTAGGGAAAGTACCCAAAGAAAGCACCAATACTTAGCCAAATTGTTAAATGAGACAAAGAAAAAGCCTTTCTGTGCCTTGCAGCTGAAATGCTGCATCCTTCTTTATGCTCCCAAAGATGTATGCAGCTACAGTGTGGGTTCAAATTCCATAAGGTAGGATGCAATGGGAAAAGGGTCATTTTCTCATATGGTATATTACCAAAAACATCCTCCTATCTCCCTGAAGCTCCCTCTTTGGCCTTACAGATGTTAACTATTATAATGCCACCCCTTCAGCTCTCAAGCATTCTATCTGCTCCCACAGTGAGTATCAGTAACAAATGAGACCCAGGAGGCAGCACAACTGTGCTTGAGTGGAACTGGCACTGCCACTAAAGAAAGTGTGATTAACAGGAGAATGGTCAGTATGTTTCTATTGGGGTGTCTCATTTGGAAGCCTAATTTGAAGGGCACAGAAAAGAAAATCTGGCTTAAAGCCGTGGATACATCCTCACTTAATTCAGGCATGAATCTGCACTGGTGCTGAGGTGGTTCCACCTCCAGCCAGCAGCTCCTGCCTCACTACTTAGAGCAACATCAAAGTTCCTACAGCCACAGCATGACCTGGCTCACAGAACTGTCATCACTGAGCAGCAACACTCATCCTGAGCTTTATTTCAGTAACCTGAGAGGAGACCCACAGCTCATGCAATACAGAGGTTTGGGGGATTACCAAAGTTGTGGGAGGATAGGAACACCATCACCCCACTCAAAAGCAAGAAGCTGTAGGCTTAGCTCAGCAATCTTCACACTAATGGCTACAATGATTACCTTCAGAACATAAGACATATCTAAAGCACCTGGACCCTTCAACAGGAGCTTCTATTGAGCTCAGGATGGAGATAACATAAAAGCTTAATGGCAACAAATTATATTTTAAGTCTTAACTACTCCATTGTTAACCGTTTTAGTAGAAACAGCAAGCTAAGGTGTTTATCTGCTGGTAGTGACTTCTCCCCTGGGTGAACTTCAATTAAATCTCTTCAACCATAGGGAGAAGAATGTAAAATTTAACTCTCTCTCTTTCTCACCACATCCTAAATCTTCTCAAACTGGAAGAAGAAGTGCATTTCCAGAAAGGCTGAGTAGTCACAACAGGATATTAGGTTTGTGGGGCTGCAAAACACAAAAGGTCACAGCAGAGAGGGCTCATTAACCAAAAGTATAAAAGACCACCTTTGTCCTTCTCAGTTGGAGAAGTGATGAAGGCAAATTTCAGAAGCCAACTCTTAAACCTAATAGCTATGGAGAAAGAGTAAATTAGCTCTACCCTTCACTGAAATGAAGCCAAAGCCCTGCCCTGCTGTCACAGCTGTGTTTGAGTACAGACACAGGTAGTTATTGCTGAGTTTCTGACCTGCTGGAGAGTCACTCCCCCACTTACTGTGTGACAAGTGGCTGACAGGCCTACACCTACAAGTTCAAGCTGGGTTTTGATGCTAATATTAAACAGTTGTGCCAGAGAAGGGATAATGTTCTTGCTATTGCTCCAGAGAGGAGAAAATGCTCTTGCTCTTCTTTTAACTTTTGGATGACTAAGGTACCAGCTTCAGTCTTTAACAAGAATTAGGAACAGAGATGCCTCAGGTGTTGTCAGCTAAAGTGTGCTAATCTCCTCACAGTGCAGCTTATGAGATTGTCTGTAAGATTTAGCCTGGCACTACTGAAGGCAAGTTCCCCCATAATAAGCTAATAAATTGTAGTGAATTGCCTTCTTACCTCTTATGAAACTGTGTAAGCTCAAATAAGTGGGATAGAATAACTTAAATTCTATGTTGATGTGGAAGGAAAAAGAAACTGCCAGTTTCATCCCAGTTCCCACTGAAAGTTAGTGTTTCTTTTTTATGACGTTCCTTCCCTAATGGGAAGGGAGCACCAAAGATTTGTAGATGTTTGTGGTCAAAAGAAATGACATAAGTCAGAGGGTCTGCAAAAGCTTACAAAATTTCTTTAGCAAACTACACACTTGCCATGGAAATTGGTGTGTTAGTCCCAGACCTCCTAGTATAAGCAGTGGGTTTTGGATTAAGGGATAAAGTGAAAGGGAAGAGGGAAAGAAAGAGATTAATTAAAGAGGGGGAGAGAGAAAGAAAAGAGAGGACAATCACCAGTCCTGGCTGCAGCATTGATCCAGCTGTGGTGTCCAGGATCCTGGGGTGCAGGTGCAGAACAAGGGCACTGGGCTTTGTGGGGGTACCTATTTATAGGTAAATTTTCCCTGCCCTGGAGAGAAGTTTCTAGCTTTCTATGCAAATTAATTATCATGCACTGCCCACTCCTCTCGACCTTTCTGGAAATGAGCTGGAGGCTTTGGGGGTCTTCAGTGGTCTTGATCCCCCCCTACAGTCCACACCTGCTCTTGACCACATTCCTGTGCTTGCACTGTGTTGTGCTTATCTCCAGGAGCCAGAGCAAGGGCGTTTGTCCCAGAAAAGTGCTGCCCTACCTCCGCAGGGCCGCTCCTCCAGCCACATCCTGTTCTTTCTCACGGACTTCTTGTCTGTTATTACCAACAACCCTCGGCTGGCTCCAAGCCATCCGGCTATCAGCGTTTGAGACATACCCACCAGCCCCTTATCTTGTAGGCTTCCACACTTGCTCTGACTCGATTTCTGTCACCCACCCCGTGCCTGCTCGTAGCCACTGTTTCCCAGAAAGGCTGGGTAGTGGGATAGGGCGGGAGTCTGTGGAGGAGACAGCTCATGAAGCGCTCCCAAAAGTTTGCGCTTCCTTGAAGTTTCCGCGGACGCGACGCAAACGCGGCGAGGCTGCAGGCGCGGCTTCGACCACGCGATGGTGCCAAAGATCCCAGGTTTGGGGATGGCGCTCCCACCTGCCGGGACAGCCCCCGGGACTGCCAAAATCCCCCCGAAAAGGTGAAGGAAAGCGGAACGCGCGAATCAGCTACCGTTCACACACACACGCACACACACCTCTTAATTGTTCCTTCTCAGTTTCTCTTCTCAGTTACAGTGTTGTGTTCTGGAACAAAACGGCTGTGAAATACGTTTCTAAGAATCACGTGTGATCTTAGAGATCAGGCAGAGAAAGGGCCTGAGAGGGCAGGACAAAGCTCAGGCCACAAAGCCCTTCCTGTCTTCCCACTGACTGTAGGAGCTCAGGTGAATCAGTCACCTCATCACTTCTCCGGTCCAGCTACTGCAAACTCTGCAGGACTGGGAGTGCCTTTGACAAAACTCGTGTACAGGGGCACTCTCAGCCCCAGTGAGCCCATGGGTGCTGGCAAGGTCACAAACAAGGCTGGTGAGGACTGCTAGAAAATGCCAAAAGTCTACAGGAGCTGCATCACAAGATCACAGTTTTGATGTTGTGACATTTGTATTGATACACAAAAAGAGACATATAGCTTTCTTCATATGATGTGCATACAGAACTTAGCAAAAAGAACCCTAAAATGGGCTTCCTGTGAATATTTGGAGGCTTTAACTATAGCTCAGTCCTACAGGGAGAAAGCTGGCAATCCTCTTTAAGACAGCTATTGACTGACAGAAGTAAAAGAGAAAGGCACTTCTCCTTTGACAAAGAAATATGGAAGACAAATCTGCCTTTCAGAGGGCACTTCTCCTTTGACAAAGAAATATGGAAGACAAATCTGCCTTTCAGAGAGGGCAGAACTCACATTTTGCTTATTATTTGAGTCCTCAGGAAATCAACTCTGACACAACCTAAGATCTGGCTCAGTAACAACGGGTTTGGTGTGGGTTTTTATTGGTTTTTGAGGGTTGTTTTTGAGTCCTTTAGAAATTATTTGGGCTGTCTTTGATTTATTTAGCCTTGGTATCCACATTTGCAAAAACAACTGTGTCTGCTTACATAGATGGGAGTCTGCAAAGGGGGATAGGAGAGAGGAGACCACAAAGCAATTCAGCAACGAGGGCCAACAACTTTTCACAAGACCTGTATAAATTGCACCCAGTATAAATCACCAAGTTGGGCACAACTGTCTCATCTCTCCCCCGTCAGGATGTCAGCAGCCCCAAAGCCATCTGCACAACACACCAGGGCATGGAGGGCCCAACTAACTGTACTGTTTACTCATGTTCAGAAAACATCACAGAAAAGGGAGTTTTGTCTGCTCAATTTCATTTTAGAATCTAATGCTTAACCTCTGTGCATAAATTTCCGGTGAGACTGTAAAGCCCAGTACCAAAAGGGGCACTGCTCACCCTGTGTGCTTCTGCAGCTGGTAACTCTGAGTGGCACCTGGCACTGGGATTTCATTCTTTCCAGTAGGATACAACTGGCCCAGTCATCACAGCAGCCAGAAGAATATTTTCCAGTTTAAAGCATCACTTTGGAAATGATGGTTGAGACAATTACTCTGCTAGCAACCAGACTGGATTTAGCAGTGACACAATGAACTCCAGTGATAACACAGCAGCCCAGTTTAGACCAACGTTGGGCTCTGTGACTCAGCCTTCTCCTCATATTCCCTCTTCTACCATCGTTTCACCCATAACACTGCTGGTACAGACAGGGCTGGAGGCTAAGGCAGCATCCAAGTGCCACGTGAGCAATTCCTGCTGAAGACATTTCTGCACAGCACACTCCTAAAAGAGCCAGGGAACGCTGGTATTTTGCCTACAGCTGGCACTTTGATTTTGTGACTGCTACTAGCACTATATGGCTTTATAAAAATTATTTCTGACCTAATGTGCATGTTGTCTCAATTTTTCACTTGCCCTGAGCAGAAGCTCAGAACGAAATGAGTTTAATAGAATAATTTTACTGCGTGTAGATTTTGTCACAAGTATTGCTTACAGGATTACAAAACTCACTCTCTTCAAAGCACAGCTGGGATCTAAATTAAGCCTAGAGAAAATAGCTAGAACTCTGCCAGCCTACAAAGTGAGGGTATTATTCTCTTATATTGGGCTTCACTGACGTACAGATATACCCAGTGGGCACTAGAAACTGGTACAGTTTGTGAGACTTGACTGTTCCATAATAAAATTTATTGCTTTTGTTTATTATTTTCCCAAAGAAGAAACCAAGATGAGAACAGGAACACATAAGATAGAGAATTCTTCAGAAGCCACGTTTGTATTGTGATTTCAAGAAGAATAGCAATTTGAGAAGCAGAGAAGGAATATAAGAATATTCAAATACAGAACTCTGATTTATCTTCTATTTCTAGAATTACAATATAGTATTCCTAGCACCACAAGTTCAGAAAAACAAAATGAGAATGCAAATGCTAAAGTCTCAAAAATACAATTCCTTCTGCAAATGTGAAAAAAACATGATAGTCTTTTGTTGTGTGACTTTCAGAGTGAATGCTTTATGGAGAGCAGTGTCAAGAGATTCATACAAAATTTGAAATGATTGCTAACACACACAGATACTAAACACAGAGATAGTAACAGTTCTAAGAGAAACAACTTCTTCAAAACAGTCTTGTTCACTCTGGCATCTTCTTTTCCACATCACATTTGTAAGAAATCCTTCATTTAGATGAAGAAACTTCTTCCCTCATATGGTCCTTTCCCTGTTCTGTACTTTCCACTGCCTTCCCATCTAAGACACAATCACCCAATGCCCTCTAGTAGTTTCACAAACTTACTGCTTTGAGTCACTCTTGCCTTATTTCTAATGCACATTTTGGGTGTAGACACAATCTGAAGGGAAGGGAGGGTAAAGGAGACAACAAAGCATACCTGTAGTTCATTTCTACTTCAGACTGCAAGGTGCAGGAACCATGTTTTCCTAGTTAGGCAAAACTTTGTGAAATTATGCTAAAATACACACAGTAAATGGCACACTACACTTGCAAAGTCAAGTGCCCAAGAGACAGCAAATGCCACAAATAAGGTAACCCACACAGCCTTAATCCAGGACCCATGGGCTGACGTGTTGTGGTAGCATTATCAGTTTAGAAGACAGAATACTATCTTTTCAAAATCATCATGCCTTGCTCACTGCACAAACCATCTGGGCTCACTGAAAAGCAATCACTCAATATCTTTGTTGTTCACTGATCCAGGTCTTCTCTCCCATGTGTTTTTCTAATCCTGTTCTGAAAGCAGAAAAGCCCACCAGGAAACAACTATTCTGATCATATCTTTGCCACAGTACTCAGGTAATCTCACAAACATTTATTTGCATTTATTTCACAAAAGCTATTATGCAGTGCAGGTTTTGTGATGTGCAATACAGAGTAAGAAATGAGTGAGTATTAATCTGAAGTGCTCATAACTTGCTTGGCTGCTGAGTTTTAGAGTACCCTATGTATCTAGCATGATTTTCATATTCAAAGTGCAGTTTTCACCTGGCAGCAGAGGAGCAGGAGCTCCTCTTAATTTATGCAAAACAACTCACAGCCAAGGGAGGAACTGTTTTTGCCACCTATGAAAAGCTGAGTTTAAGTGATTTGCCCATTGTCACTATGGTGTGGCAGTGGCAGGGATATAACTTTATTCTCTTAAATACTGTTTGCTATAAACACACTTTCTTTTTACTACCTGCATTCCCCAGCTCATTCAGTCATTCTTCTAGACAACCTTTTTTTTTTCAGTACAGAAACGTTGCTCAGGCACATTTTCAAAGTGTTTCTATGGTTGGCTGGAATTTCTAAATACACAGCAGAATAGCTCTGGTCAAATAGTTGTATGGGCAGTAATTCCTGGCATGTTCTGCACATAAATGCGGTCTCACATGGATGTGACACAGGTGCTGTCTCCCAGCAAAGCAGATAAAACACTCCCTAGCACTGCTGGATTTCCTGTGAACTCACACACATTGCTTCCCGAAGAACCCAGGACAGAAAAGCCCACCAGAAAACAAATATTTTGAATCAGACAATCTCAAGCATTTATTTGCATTTATTTTACAAAAGCTATTATGGTTTTGTGATGCACAATAGAGAGTAAGGAGTGAGTGAGTATTAATTTGAAATGCTCATAACACAGTTTTAATTACAATGCACTGTGAGGTCTTAACCTACCATGCTATGTTGTAATCCACCCTCAAAGCCCATTTTTCCCTGCCTTTACTTGCAGAGAACCTCATCAAGATCCTGGAGCCTAAAAATGTACAAAGACCCCAAGAAATACTTGTAACTTCACAGAACCACAGAATGGGT
>VZRX01018078.1:62966-97833 GCA_013398075.1 Notiomystis cincta | reverse complement strand
CATAGTGGTGACAGTGTCAGTGGTGGCCACCATCCCCCTCTGTGCTGGGTGGGGGTACCTGCAGCAGGAGGTGAGGCAGCGGCCCCTTTGTGTCGGGTCACCTGAATGTGTCTCCCTTTACAGATCTATTCTGGCCCCCCAGAGGACACCACAGCCCCCCCAGTGCCCCCACCCAGGGTGGCTGCCCGGCGGCACAAACCCATCACCATCTCCAAGCGTCCCCTGAGGGAAAGGCCCGTCTTCTTCGATACCTCTGTGGAGGAGAGTGGAGGTCAGTCCAGCTGTTCCCTGATGCCTTACCTGCCTCTCACCCCTCCTGCTTCCTGGTCTTCGAGGAGCAATGGAGGTAACAGCAGCAGGGCTGCACTTCCCAGGTCCTGGACATGGCAGGCAGTGAGGGCTGCTCAGAGAGAAAGGAAAGCCAAAAACACTCATACATTGGTAGCATCATGTCACAAGTCAGACTCTGTGGGATTTGGGTTTTTCTGGTACCTGCTGCATTCTCCATTAGCTAAATTAAGGCTGATTCTTGCACAGAAGAGACCCAGAGGAGAGGTTTTATGGCATCAGAGGTAAAGGTGCAAAAGAAACTGCATTGGGAGTTAGTGGGATGGCAGCCCGGAAGGGCTGTGCTGCAGGAGGCCCAAGGTCACAAGCTGACTCAACTGCTGGCAGTTCTACATCCAGAGCAAGAGCTCCAAAGAACTTTCTCAGGAACCAGTGATGGTATTTTCTAGACCGAGTTCAACTCTGAAATTTTGATAAGGGCTTCAGCATTTCCTTACAGTCAGCTGGATTAACAGCAAAGGGCACATCAGCTTAAAATCATGTTTCTGCACCTGATTTGCTCTGATTATCACTGCAGGCTGTGCCCTGATTCCATAGTCACCAAAGATATGGAAAGTCTCTTTCTCCATTAGTTTTCATTCCATTTTTGATGATGTTTAGGTATAAAGTACACTTTGTAACACTGACAAAACATGATTGATTAACATTGCTCTTTAAAATCCCCAGACTGCTAATTTGGTTCGGGCTGGCCTTGCATTTCAATGCTTCCCCAGCTTGGGAGCAGGAGATTCGCCTTGGACTGCCCTGAGGCTGCAGGGAACAGTCAGGTTCATAGCAGAGCTCCAGCTCCTGAGTCTGTAGCCCAGCAAGAGGGGTGGGACGAATGGCTTTTGGAGGGACATCAAGTGCAGTACACAGCTAACCCCACGGCTCTCTGCCCTCTTGTTTCCACAGCAGAGCGGCTCGGCCACACCCCGAACGGCGGCGGCGTGGAGGCCCCCAAACCCCTGCTCCGCAGCCGCCTGCCCGCGCCCCGGCCGGGGGGCGACGAGCTGGGGCGTCCCCCCGCTGAGAGCCGGCCCCAGCCACGCCCTGAGCCCGAGCTGGGGAAGCTGGGGAACAGGCTGCAGGATGGAGGGGTGAAGCCGGCTGGCAGGGCAGCCAACGGGGTGGTGACCAGCCCTGCCCTGAGGACTGCCACGCTGCAGGCCAGGAGACCGGCGCCCCGGCCGGGCGTCTGTGGCAGAGAGGGTGAGTGTGTGCTAGGGGAAGCCCGAGGTGCCCAAGTCAGCCCTCCCTGGGGCAGGTGGTGGGCTTCTCCTTGACTCCTCTTGATGTAGCTCAGCAGGAGGGGCTGGGAGACCAGGGCAGCCTAAGGCGTGGGCACAGGTAAAGTCTGACACTCATTCCTTGTTGACTTGACTCTTAAAGACTTTGAAGGGTAAAGTGAATAGTAAGGTTGGCTGGATCTTGGGGAAGAAAAGCAGCTGAGGAGAGGACAGGTAGTGTCACTGTCCAGGATGAAAGCTCAGATGCAGGAATCACCAGTTTGTGCTCTTTCTCTCCCTCTCACAGAGCAGCACTGCACAGGGTTTGGTTAAGAACCCTTGTCATTCCCAAGAAGTATCAGCTTCACAGTCAGCAACTACACTGAGTTTGTCCTTGCAGGTCCAGCTGCAGCCCCTGTTCCCAGTGCCAGGAAGGCTGTTCTGGGGCAGGTAGTGTGGGAACTTCCTTTCTTGGACTCTGTCCCTCCATTCTGGCTATTGGCCACTGCCAGTGAGAGGGTGTTGAGGCAGAGGTACAGAATTAAACCCATGGACCTGTTCAGTGCCCCTTCATAAATATCTGGCCTCTCTCAGAGCTTCCTGCTCAGTGTTTGTCATCTCCATCCCCACAGGTGACTGTGACGGTGTTCCTAAGCCACGTTCCCATGGTGATAAGCCTGTGATAACGCGTCCCCCTGTGAGACCTCCAGATCCACCGTGCCGGACTCCCATCCCACCAAAGCTGGAGCAGAGGCCAGATCTGATAGCAGGGACAGCAGAGGAGATGCCCTCATCTGTGTAAGCCAGCAGCCCGTGGTGGGTGCATGGTGCTGGTGGAGGCACCTGGGGACTCAGTGGCTGGATGTCCCCTCAGCACTGGTGCAAGTGCAGGTTTGAGTATCACTTTTGGGAAGCTGAGCATGAGAGGGCATGGCCAGGGAGGGGAGTGGGGCCACAGCAAAGGCAAACACAAAGCTTTGGATCTCCTCAAGCACAGCCCCAGGGCTGACCCTTGCCCCATCTCCTTCCGTGGGTCGGTGGAGCTGAGGCCCTCAGCTGCCTGTCCCCAGCAAACCTCTTGACTGAGACACTTTCTGGGTCAGAACAAGATCCAGCTTGGATCTGCGTAAGAAAGCTGGATGGAGTTCAGCTTCATCTCACCCTCAGATTTCTTTTCAGATTTCAAGAGAGTCAGAAACTCTGCTGGCTTTAGTGGGAATTAACTGAAAGAAAACAAAAGGTGCCATGAGGGTCAGCTCTGTGCCAGAACTGCCTGGGAGAACTTCTCTTTCTTGAGCTTGGGTGGGAGCACATAAACACTGAAGGAAAGACCATAAAGGGGATGGATGCACATGGGATTATAGGCAAGAGCACAGAACTAATGACTGGATGTGGCACTTGGTGCTCTGTTTGAGTTGGTGTGATGGTGTTTGGTCAGAGGTTAGACTCCACGATCTTGGAGATCTTTCCCAACCTAAAGGATTCCCAGCTATGCCTTGGCACAAGAACTATCAATTGAAGGTGATCTCTGCAGTTCTGCCAGTGCTGCAGCTCATTCCCCTGGCACAGAGCAGATCTCATTAGCAAATTGCCAGGTCGAATCAGAAGAGAGACTTCTGCTGTTTTTCTTTGCAGGGTGGCCTCTAGGACCAAGTTCTTTGAGACGGCTTCCCGAAGAACAGGCAGGTAAGGCTGGCACAGGGCAGGTGGCACGTGGATGGCAGCAGCCCTGCAGCACAGGGTGCTCCCTCTGGGGCAGAGCCAGCACAGACAGCCCCAGCCCCAAGTCTGCCTTGTCTTGTACTCACAAACAGCAGATGGGGCTCACCTAAAATCCTGAAACTAAACAAAAAGCACAAAGTGTAAAATATGAGTCCAGATACAAACTTGAAAAGTTAATTCTGCCAAGTGAGAAACATCCCTGTGGATCCCTGTTACCATGTGTGTAGACCTGCGTGGTGCAGTGCCTGTTGTACTCAGGCTTTGTGGGAAGATCAGGTCATGGGTGAGGTGATGAGGGCTGCTTAGGTCCCAGCAGCTGCTGAGAGAGCATGGCTGCTCCAGCACAGGGCTTGTGCAGACAGGGAGCTAGGAGGTTATGGGGACACAGTGTGGGCACCAAAGCCATTGGCTCTGAGTGGCAGCAGGTGCCACTTGTGATAACATTTGCCCAAATAAGCCTCAGCTTCCTGCTCTGAAAAGATGCCAGCCTCTGCCCATGGGAGAGCAGGTTTAGGTGTAAGTCTGAGAACTGATGCTGCTGGTACTGAGAGAGAAGACATTTGTTCTATTGCAAAACAGACCCTTCCCTGCCTGTTACCCAGCCTCGAGCAGCATGTGGAGCTGAGCTGGAGCTTGCTTTTTGCATTAATTTTTTTTCTATTCTTCTGCTTCTTTTTATCCAGTTCTTCATCACCACAAGGCAGGATCCCAAGTGATGAGAGCTGAGGCTAAAGGTATGTGTTTGTGACAACAAATCAAATAATAACCTGAAAGCAGATGTGTAATACAAAGTCAGCATTTATGGGGTGGTGGGAGTCCAAGTGGTTCTGCCATTACTGGTGGATTTGCACTGCTGCACAGAACACAGAGCTTGTTTTCTTCTTCCAGGCTTTGGAAGTGCACCTCAGCCCAGCTGGACCCAGGAGACTTTCTGTGCCTGTGACCCAGGAGTCATAGCCGAGCCTTGCCAGCCCCAGTGCCCTGGAGAGCAGCTATCTTACCGGACGATGATTTCCGAGCCACAAGTGGCTCAAGAAATTAGGAGAGGGAGACCACAATGGAAAGCAGGTCCTGCCCACACATCTGTGTTGAACTGTTCCCTGCCCTCCTACATCTCCTCCCTGCAGGCTGTGACAGTGCCCATGTGTGCCTGCACAGGTGATGGCAGCATGGGCAGGGCTGGGGGACACGGACTGCCTGTGGAAGGGACAGTGGAGCCCCCATTCACCTGCTCACTTCCGGGAAACACACCTTGAAAAGGGTGTTTGGACAGCACAGGGGCTGAGTTCCTGTGTTTAGATGCAAGGGCAAAACTGCTGCAGTCCCCCCTTGCCCTGAGAAGCCCCTTCCTTTGTGCTTTGTCCCTCACTTGGTGACCTGTGATGTGGTGTCAGTGTGTGGGACAGCCGTGCCTGGGAACACTGCCCATGGTGACACAGGCTGGGCAGGGACGGGGGAACCACTGTGCTCAGCTCTGTGGGACGTCTCTCATCTCCTCCTGGACGCCTCTGGCCTGGGACACCGCGCTGACAGACTGGCTGGGCCAGAGGCTTGGCCTGAGCCATGGACACAGCCTTGCCTGGGATCAGCTCTCAGGCAGCACCCTCGGGTCAGCAGCCTCCAAGGGTGCAGCTGGGGCAAGGGGGCACAGGATGCTCCTCTTCCTCCACTGCCTCCTCTTCCATGTGAGCCACACTCCCACCAGATCTAGTTCTCACAGGCCCACCAAGAAGTCTCCATCCTGGGCGATTGCAGTGGCCAGCACAGACGTGCTGAGGATCTGAAACTCACAGTTTGTGGGTCAAACCCGTTGTTTCTCTAAGAGCTGCCAATCTTCTTGTTTGCTTGTTTATTCATTTCCCAGTCTGTCCCTCAGCCATGGCCCTGTGAATGATGTCCACTGGCCCAGGAGGTGTCCCTGGCCAGGACCTCTGTGCAGCCCTGGAACAGCAAAGGCTTGTCTGTTGCTCCAACTGCCACCAGGACCAAGCTCCAGGGCTGTGCATGGCAGCAGGCAGCTTCCCTGCTTCCTCTGCCTGCCCAAAGATGACTCCCCCCTTTTGAATGGTTTTCTTTAGGTGCTGAGAGCATTTGCAGAACAGCAGCCAAACATTCCCACAGCTGCTTCCCAGGTGCTGTGTCCTGCCTGGTGCAGGTCCTTCCCACCTCCTGGAGCTTTGCCTCTGTGTGACCTCGTGTCTCTTGTTGCTGCATGGCACACACTGGTGCTCACATGTGTCATGTCCATGGTGCTCTCACTCCCTTGGCTACAGCAGTGCCCTGGCTGCTCCCTCCTTTAGACCTGGCACATGAAAGTGGCTTTAAAACCAAACCAGCCCTGCGCTGTGGCAGTTGAGGCTGTGCCACATGCACTGGCAGCACCTGGGGCTGTGCTGGGCCCCTCCTGCTGCAGCCCCTCACCAGTGGCTCAAGGACAACACACAGTGGCTCTGATCAGGAATCTCTGAACAGGTGGGATGGAGCTGAAGCTGGAGGTAGCCACTCTGACCAGCCTGGCAATGGGGCCATCTGCCTGCAGCACATCAACCTCTGTCCCTGTTGGGGTGTTGGGCCTGTGGCTCCCACACAAAAGGCCAGCATTTCCCAACTGTCTTTCTTGCTTTGGGCTGCTGCTTGGGAACCCCTCGAGCCTTGTCAGTTTGGGAAGCTCCTTTGGTTCTGCCGATGCACGTGGCTCTGGAGATGACATTCTGCAGGAGCAGTGGCTTGTCACATCCTCCTTCTGCTCGTGCTATCTGCCCAGCACAGACCCCCAGGACAGAGCTTGGTTCCGTGGGTAAGGAAAATCCAAGGGTGGTTGGGTTTCAGTCTGACAGTGTGAGCAGTGAGGAAAGGCAGCTTCTTGCAGACTATTTCATGGTGTCTTTTTAAAGTTCTTTGTCACTTGTATGTCTGTGCTGATTTTTCCTACACCTGTGGGTGCAGCTGAACACTGGGGACCAGCAGTGGAGTGGTGGGGGGTGCTGGTTTTGCTGACAGGGGGCTGTGGGGTCCAATCCGTGCTGCCATGAGGCACAGTCCCTGCTGCTGTGGAGTCCAATCCCTGCTGCCATGAGGCACAGTCCCTGCTGCTGTGGGCCCCAGTTCCTGCTGCTGTGGGGCCCAATCCCTGCTGCCAGTGGCCCAGGAGTGACAGCTGGGAACTCGGGGTCGCCCTGTGCAGCATGGCAGCCCCCGGCATCAGCCCCAGAGCCCTTGTAATGTGTACAAGCTTAGGTTACTGCAAGTGTTTATAAAGTTTCCATGAAGTGAATCAACGATCTCAGTGTGTTTTGTTTCTCTTCACCCCGGGCCCAAGCGCTGCCCCCACTGCCATCCCCCTCTACAGGCAGGTCCTGCTGTGGGGGCACAGCTCTGTGCCCTGGGGAGGCCTCACAGGGCTGTGTCCGTGGGACTGGGAGTGCCCTGGGCTCTGCCATAGCCCCACTCTGGGTTTGCAGTCCCCAGAGCTGTTTTTCTGCATTTTCTGACCAGAGAAGCTGAAAAGTCTGAATATTCCTGCTCTGCCACAGTGCCTGGACCATGTCCTGTGCTGTAGGCCCCTGAGACTCCAGTTTCCCCGTGACCACCAATGGCTTCTTTCCATCTCTCCAGCACTCTTTTCCCCTCCTCACATATGTTTTCCCTCACCTCTTGACTGACATTGTGCACCAGTGTTTGCCTCTTGGGCCTCTTGCTTTTCTTTAACACTGAGCCCTCTCTCAGGAGAGGACAGCTTTTTCTCTCTGAAACAGGAATCTTGCAGCCAGCTTTGGAGCCCGGATTTCTGGAGCAGCCTGACGGACGTGATGGCTCAGGAGAGTCTTCCTGGGGGCCCAGGGACAGCCGAGCTGCCCCCACAGCCACGAGAGTCCCAGCTGGAGAAGGGGAGCGTTCCCACGCACACCCTGCTCTGGGCTGGTGGCTGTTTTTGGGATCCTCCTGCAATGATTTCGTGTGGGCCCAGCCCCTGCCCGCGGCTCTTGCTGCAGCACCGGCCAGGTCTGCCAGCTCGGAGAGCTCTGGGCCATGCCCTGGCCCCGGGCCCGAGCAGCCGGAGCACTCCCGGGGCAGGCATGGACACAGTGCACGTGGAGCAGCAGCTGGAGGGGTTTCTGCTTGTTTTTTCTGGCTTCTTGTTTCTCTCAAAAGTTTCCTTGTGGGGCTGTAACTTTTCCAGGGCTGGATGCATTCAAAACAGCGGCGTTTGGGGAGCTAAACTGTTTTCTTTCCTCGCTAGGCCTTGTATAAAGTGATCATGAAATGGAATGAGCACTGAGGCACTGCCCCAACAGTCTTTGTCTCTCAACCCACAGGTGCCTGGCTTGCTTTCTTACAGAAAACATTTGGATTTAATATAAGCAAGAAAATTATTTTCCAGCACAAGTTAAACCTTTCAGGTTTTTATAGAGAGAAGATAACAAAACAAGCAGTTCCAAAGCTTGAGCCTGGGCCTCAGTGAGTTCTTCCCAGAGGAAGAATTTGAAGAGGCCAAAGACTCTGCAGCAGACACATCTGTGTGATAAATTTAGAATTGAAATATACTTAGTGGAGCACTGACATCTGAAATTTACGTGCTACACAGAGACCCATGAAGGCGCTGGAATCCACCCACGTGGGACTCCTTGAAGGATCAGAGCCACAGTTTTCAGCACTGTAGCTCTCCCTGACCCATCCCACTGCACAATTACCCATCTGGATGCTCCGAGCTGGGAGCAGCTCCCTGCGCTGGGCGGGTTCCTGGCAGCCCTTAGCAGGTTTCTTGGCCTGTACACATGGCTGTAAATCAGGTCGGGCCACCAAAAAATCCTGTGATTGGCTTAAACAATCAGGAGATGCTTTGAACCAATAAAGGCCACAATGTTTTTCATTTTCTGTGTTTTCAGAAGTTTAAGAAGTGCTTTAACAGCCTCTGCCAGTGTCTCTAAGAGCTCTCACAAGGCAGAAGTTCTGAAGATTCTTGGAACCATCAGTAAAATCTACCCATGGCCGTGAAGGCTTAGAGAGGCAAGTCCCCAGGAGCTCCATTCTCTCCCAGCTCCATCCTTCCTCACTCTGTGCCCTGCACACCCTGGCTCCCTTCAGTGCCTTGTCCTCACAGGCTCTCCCAGTGGCCACCACATCATGCCACCACACCGAGCCACCGTGCCCACCCTGCTCCTATGGGATGGGACACGGGGCATGCCAGGCCCTGTTTGCCCTCCCCTTGGCACCTGCCCACCCAGGCAGCACCAGTTCTGGGCAAGGAGCAAAGCCCAGCGTTGGCCAAAGTCCCTGTGTCAGGGCACTCGAGTCAGTGTGACCCTGCTGAGGTCTGTGGCTGCCACCAGCTTGCCCTGGGAGCACAGACACAGCCCTGTGACACCATGGGAGGCACACAGGGCTGGCTGCCAGCCCAGCAGGGTCACAGTGCTGGCACTCCCAGGCCCCCAGGGAGGGGAACTGCTGCCGAAAGGGCTGTTTGACACAACTCTCCATATTTTAGGAAACAGAACTTCTTCGTGTTTTAAAAATATCCCACTTTCTGCTATGAGGACAAGAACAAATAAATTACCTTAGAGCATGGGGCATTTTTGGGTTCTCATGATGTTTCCATGTTTTCAGTTGTCTTCTTCTTCATGGTAACTGGACTTTCTCCAGTGAGCTTGGTGTACCATTCTGCTGGGGAGCCAAGGCATCTTTAAGGGCAGCTCTGGAGCCCGCTGGCACGTGGCTCTCCCCCAGTGCTGGCAACACTGGCTGTCACCATGCTGCCAGGCCCAACAGCTCCAGCAGTTAGGAATGGTCAGGGAGATCAGCAGCTTCCCTGTGATCTGTAGGTCCTGGGGACCCTGGGGGATGCAGGGTGTAGGATGGGGGATGCAGGATGTGCAGCAGAGGTGGCTGGAGCTTAACAGGGCAGAAGGAGTTGAGTGAGGTGAATTCGTCCTTCAGCCAGTTCCGGCCTGGCAGCCCCTGACCAGTGGCCTGACTGTCCTCCCACAGAACTGTTCAAGCCACACGAGTTCGGGGCCATCAGAGACCGAGGCCAGTGTAAGCCCAGGATCTATAGCTGCTGAGGGAGCAAGTCCATCATCCCATGAGGCACTGGATCAGTGGCTCCTGAATGTCCCTGGGGACATCAGTGTCTAAGTGGCCATTTGGCAGGGGACACTGGGGCTGGCATGCTGGCAGGTGCCCAATACACCACAGCAGCCCCGAGGAGCTGAGGTCTGCTCAGTGTCCATTAAGGGTGAGTTTTGAAAACAACACGTTAATTTTTCACTGTGACTCAGAGCAAGGGATGGGATCAGATTCCTTGCGGAAGACAAACCCAAGAATGTGGGGCTTTTATTTTGTATTTTATATTTTCTTTGTATTTTTGTTCTCTTGGCACACTGTTCTTCAGCTCATGGGGCACAGTGTGTGGACTGCCGCTGTGCAATTACACAGCAGGCATTCCCCTATTTGTGGCCCAATGAGTTGTTTGGGTTGGGTTTTTTTTTTCCAAGCTCTTTGCTTTGTCTCAGTGAATCAAATCTTGGCCCTGGGCAGGATTCACATCTGTGCCTTGAATTAACAAGCGGCTGATAAGCATCTTCTTTATTACTTGGAGAGCATAGGTCAATTTTATAAAGAGGTTCCAAAAGAATGGATTTACAACTGTTCATAAAGATACCAAAACCAATGACAAGAGGAGGAGGACACTGGCCTTTATTAGCTCCTTGCTTTGAGAAATACATTAATCAACTGAAATTCAGTTTAAAAGACCCAAAGAGGAATATATGAAAGTATATAAGCCAATTGATATGTAATTGAATTACGAGTTTAGATGTGATTAATAGTGAAATCTGACTGTGAAAGAAAGCCTATAATGACCCAATGTACAGCCTCATCTACTGGCAAATGACCCACTGATTCCTGGTGCCTTTGCTTAGTGGCAGCTGTCACACCCACCATGATTTCATGCACAAAATCGACACAAAAGCCAAATGCAGGCAGAGGGTAGAGCTCCAGCAAACTGGATTCTGCATTTATTGGACTCAAAACAACAGCAGATTTTCAGGTTACAAAAAGAGCTGAACACCAAGCATGAGTGGCACAGCTGAGGGCTCGCAGGGGGCCCAGGCGTGGCTGAAAGAGAAATGAGGATTTTCATTTACCCCCAGCGCAGTGTCATTGGTTTCTTCACCTGGGTGCCAGGCAGGCCCCTCTCTTTGGTTACACAAATAAACACCCTTCAGTCCCACATGGGCACTTGTGGGCTGCAGTTGTCCCCAGGGCATCCTGCACTGCACCCTGCTGGCCCCGGCAGCATCTGTCACCACAATCCAGTCCCCATGGTACCAGAACACTCTGGGGCTCTCTCTTCCTTATCCAATGCATTCAGTTCAAATTAAAAAAAAACAAAAACCAACCCCACAAAACAGCTGTGTCAGCAATCCACCTAATTCCTTCTCTGGGAGAATTTACCTTCAGGTAATGCTATCACTTGGGCAAAGCACTGCGGTTCCACACTGGGCCAGACCAGGCTGTGTGCGTTGCACCTGCATCACGTCGTTTGTGGGGTCTCCAGGCTCACAGTCCCACTGAAATGGGTCCAAGGTGTGCCCAGTATCATGCTCAGCCCTCACCTTGGAGCCAGCACCAAGCCCCAAAATCTCTCCGCCGTTCTAAGGCTGCTGGCTCTTTTTCTTCAGGCAGTCCTGTGGCATTGGCTTCTCTCTTTCCATCAGCTCTGGTGGAAGGAGCAATTGCAAACACTGGCCTTTGTTACACCCAGGAACACAGCAGTGGGCTGAGAGACACCCCCCCCCCTCCCCCAGGCAAAAAGGCACCAGCAATGAGCTTTTTGGCTTATTACAAAGAAAGTAAAATATATCAAATAGAGAACTCTTATTACAGAGACATGTTTACAAAGAGAAACAGCATAAAATTGCCACAGAACACCAAACATCCAGCACAGAGAGCAGCTTTTATCCACTTGCTAAGGGTTTATGTGGGTGCAGAGATTTACTCTGTGAGTCACAAGCACAGCATCCCTCTGCTGCTGAAGGGAATGAGCGCAGGGAGCAGGCGCCAGTGGGCAGGGGGGGCTCTGACCCACTCAGAGGGGCATGGACACCCTGCCTGCCCAAGGCCATCCTCAGTGTCCACAGCCAGCCCTGGGCCTGGAAATAGACAGAACACAGACACTCTCTGTACTGCCAGCATTCTGCCCAGGTGTGTGAGGACACTTTGTGCGAGTCAAACTCCGTTTTTCCCCAAATGCAAACACTGTCCCTGTCTAACCTCAAGAAGACACAGGAAAGCTGGAGAAGCTGATACCAACCCCAGTCTATGCCAGTGTGTGCTCCATGCATGCCATGAAAGAGGGGACCTCTGCAAATTGGGCAGCACTCAGCCAGAAAAATAATTTAAAATCTCCATTAATTTGGCACGTTCTGACTCATCTCCTGCAGAGCATCCAGTACCTCAGTGTGCAACCAGAGAGGACTCTTAGAGCATGTCACTAAATAGATACCTTTAGCAATAGAAAATGGGCCATGCCTTTATTTTATATAGAGACAGATAATTTTAGCAAACATAATGTTATTGAAACAGCCAGGGCAAGAGTTCAGCAAAGGGAGGACACCACAGGGACTGCAGGGCTGGCCTGTGGTGGGAGATGACTGAGAGCAGCAGCTCTCTGGCTGGCTGGGAGGCAGGCAACACCTCAGGTACCCCTCAGCATTCCCTACAGACCACAGCAACAACCCCACGGCCCAGAGGAAGCAGCGGTACCACGGGGAGGGTCCTGGCCCAGGTTCACCTCCCTCAACGGGCACCCTGTTCCCTGAGCCAAGCACAAAGGGCCTCTTGGACATTATGGCAATGGCATGTGGATGCTGTCAGTTCTCCAGACCCAACCACAGCCTCTCCAAGCAGACAGCTGCTGCCCTGGCTCTTGCTCCTGCTGAGCTGAGCTCCCTGCTGAAGCACAGGGTGCTGGCAGGCTCAGGTGGGCACAGGTCAGGAATGCTGCTTGCATTGCACCATTTGATCTGTCTCACTGCTTCTGGCATGACACAGGGCTGAGGAAGAGCCCCTCCTACCCTCACTAAAGGCAGCATCCTTTATCCCACACCCTCTGTTACGGAATGGTGCCCATCCATGCACAAACACTGCTCCCAGGGAGATGCCAATGTGTGTACCCCTTGTCCTCCATCTGCTGTCTTGGGCAGGAGCTGAGGGGCTGAGCCGTGACCCAGACTGAGCCAGCTCAAAACCTCCCACACCTCTGAGATGAGCCAGAGCAGAGGCAGGGAATCCACAGGGGAACATGGAGATGGTCAGCTCTCAACTGCAACACCCAGGAGACCTCCACTCCAGGGCTTGGCCAGCCCAAGGAGAGCCCCAGTGACAGCTTCTTTGGGACTGTGAACACGGTGAAATTCTCCTTGCTTTATTAAAGCAAAAATAGACAAGAAAACGCAGAAGAAAACAAAAAGCACAAAGATAAATGGCAGGAGTTGGACTTTGGTATTTCTTAAAGCCTCTTCTTCCCCGGTTCCTGCAACAGCTCATGAAAATCCACATGGAAACAACATTAATTCCCCCAGCAAATACACACACAGGTGCTACGAGTCTTGGCTCCCACACATCCTGGTAATTATATTGTAGGAACCCAACTTTTGAATGAACAAGTTGCAGAAGTTCACTGTGATACTGAAGGGACAGAGAACATGACCTCAATGCCCCGACTGTCCCTCTTGTCCTGGGCTGGGGGTGCTCCCTGTGAGCTCCTGCCCCGCTCAGCACTCGCTGTCCAGAGCAGCTTCACACCAGGTGACACGCACGGGGCAGGTGATACACGGGCAGTATCCTTTCCCTGCTCCCACCAGCATGCTGCTCCCACCAGCAAAGCAGTGGGCAAATCCCTGTTAGGGTTGGCCTCTTCCCAGTCTCCCAGCAAGATGAACACCCAGCAGGACACTGCCACACTCATTAGCCAAAAAAACCTTCATTGACACGAGCCTGTGTGAAGCACAAAGCTTCCCCAAACCACTGCTCCAAGTGCTTGGAGCCATCCTGAGCTGGTAACAGGGACTGGGCATCACCAGTCATCTGCTCACTGAGCCCTGCTGTGAAGAGCCATGGAAAATTCCAGAAGACAGGGATGCACCAGCTGGAATTTTTGCCCGTTCATTTGCAAATATCTGAAAGCACTGAAAGTACCAGCAGCCCTCTAGCATGGGGGAGTCTCTGAGAGCAGCAACCTGCTGACTGCCAGCCAGAAAGTTCACCTCTGGATTCTGCTGCTGCCTACATGAGAGGATTTCAGGAGGAGGACTGGGATCACAGCCATATCTAGCAGAGGAAGGGAAACCATTGTGAAGAAAGATCCTCCCCTTCAACAGGACCTTTTTGCCTACTCCTTCATATAATGAAAATCCCATCAAAAGGTTGGAAAGTATCAGAGAAACTGTTTGTTCTACTGCAAGTATGCAAAGGAGCAGCTGCACCATGGCAGCATTGCCTGGAGAGCTGGGCACAGGGTGGGCACAGGGCTCTGGGTGGGATCAGGGCTCCAGATGGGCACAGGGCTCTGAGTGGGCTCATTGCCCTGGGTGGCAAAAGGGCTCTGGGTGGGTGCAGAGTTTGCTGTTTGCCTGTGCTGGCACAAGGATCCCTTGTAGATGTCTGGGTTGGTAATGCCAGACTGTGTCACAGCCCACGATGGGATGTGTGACCCTGGCACGAGCCTGTGCATGTGTGGTCACTGACAGCCTGCTGGGTCTGAGCAGGTGGGTTTGATGTAGCCAGGATGTGCAGGAAGAGGGGAACTAAAATACCACAGGGCACATAGGCTTGGCTGCTGTGTGTGTGCTGAGGGGATGCATGTGGGGTGGTGTGTGTGGGGTGGTGTGTGTGGGGTGGTGTGTGGGTGGGGTGTATGGGGTGGTGCACAAGGACCATGTACATGGGACAGCGAGTGCACATTGGTGTCCTCCTGGGCTGAAATCAGCCACTGCCATCAGCAGAAGCTGTGTGCCACTCCCAAGAGCAGGGGGTCTCTTGGTACTTCCCTTTCAGCCCCCTAAAGTGCCATGGTAGCACCAGCCAGTTCTCACCGCCACCTCCCCATGGACAGGATTCAGAGAGGAATCCCATGGTCCCACAGGTCCCACAGATCCTGGCCTTGGCTCTTGGCTCCAGAACAGTCATCTGCTGGCATTGAAAAAAATAGCTGGGACAAATATTTGGGACAAATGAAGGGAAGGAGCATAGCTGGAATCCCAGGTCTGCAGAGCCATGGCAGGAGCAGAGCAGGTGCGGTGCTGGGCAGGGGCTGCAGGTGCCCAGGGGAGCCAGGCAGGTGTGAGGTCTGAGGGCATCAGGCACTTTCGGAGGTGGATTCAGCTCTGTCAGGGAGCAGCAGCTGGCGAGGACAGGAATGTGGCTGCTGAGCACCCAGGGGTCTGTGGGGTCTGTGGGGCAGACCAACACCCAGCTGGACAGGCCATAGGAGAAACATCTCAGGTGGAAAACAGGAGCCAGCCACTGCTGGGGGATTTCCAAGGTCATCTTCCTTGGCAGGCCTTCTGCTGCAGCCTGTCCGCTCCATCACTTGTGTGTCGGCAGCACAGGCAGGTCCCAGGGCCGAGCTGACCACGGCAGATCCCCCAGTGGCCACAGGGCCTGTGAACTCTTCAGCCACAAATTCACCTCGTCCCCCAGCTCTGCTCTGCTTCTCTTCTGCAGTGTTTGAACTTATCTGCTTCCCGGCACCATAATGCAAACAAAACGTCCGCAAGGAGGCTGGCAACATAACCCACACCCAAACGTGGAGCTGCAACCTGCTTTGTGTTGTGTTCTTTTGTAAAAAATCACCCCAAATCCACCAACTGCTGGCACTTCTCCTGTTGTCTCGTGGCCCTGGGCTGCCAGAGTCACAGTGACAAACAGAGAACACTCAGACTTGGTGCCGCTGCCCCCGCCGGTCCCTGTCCAGCACCGTGAGCAGCTGGAGCCAGGCAGAGGCCAGAGCCAGGGGTTCAGTTCAGAGGTACCTCAGGAAAATAGTAATCTCAGGAATCCCAGCAGGTCTGTCACTGCCCGTCCCCTTGGCCACCAGAGGGATTCCCCAAGGCACTGCAGGACAGTAGTGCAGAAGTAACAGGCAGGAGATGGCTGGAATGGGGGTGGCAGCACGGGGGTCCCTCTGAAAGATCACTGTGCGTGGAAGTAGATAGGCTTGACTTTTCCAGACAGGATCTTGGGAACCTGCACAGAGATGATCTCGGCCATCATTTCCGGGTAGTCCACGCTCACCATGTGTGCCTTGATTAGGAGATCAAATGTAAACTGATGCAGGTCCTTGGCAATCTGGGGAAGGAAGAGAGCTGGTTAAACAAGTCTCTGGACAGTGCTTCCTCTGGGAAGAGACACGACAGAGGTCCCACCTTCCCTGGGAAAGGGAGCCTGGATGAGACTATCCAGTGCTCTCTCCAACTGCATCTGAACTCCTCCCATGATTGGGAAGTTGTTCCAGGGAATGATCATTTCGCTGTGAAAGGTTTCTTTCCTTTATAATTTCTTATGCATTTAGATGGACATTATGTGTCTAGATGGATATTTCCCTGTCCTCTCTTACCGGATGCACAGAGTCCAGGACCTTGGTGAGCTGGTAAAACCTCCGGGAGCAGGAGGTGGGGTTCTTCCTCTTGCAGGCAATGATACGGTCAAGTTCCTTAATGTAATTCATACGGAGCTCATCGAAGAGCTTCTGGTTCTTCAGACCATCCACTGGAACTGGGTGGAATGGGAAGGAAACAGTGAGAGGAACCCAGAGAGTGACACCAACAGGAGAGCAGGAGGAAGGCTGAAGCAGGGGACATCCCCAGCCTCCTCCTGGGAACTGGAAGTCCAGGAACAGGGAAAACACCAGATGCCTCAAAGACGATGCAGCAGCAGGTGCTGGAGCTCTGTGGAGGAAAGGGTGTGGGTACTTACTAATACTGAAGAAGAGGAGAGCTTTCATACAGAGGAACTCCTGGGGTGTGATCTGAAGCCACCCAAATTCCTGGGAGAGGTGCCGCATCCTGATGCACTGGCTGTACATCCTGGATTTGTGCATGCGGTACCTGGCAGGGTGAGACAGGTGTGGATGGCACGGAGCCCAGAGTGCTCGTGGATGATGGGGAGGAGGCTCCCTGACCCAGCAAATCCCCCTTGCCTGGCACACCCCACTGCCAAGGGCCTGAGATCCACCCCAGGGATGCCACATGCAGGAGTGGAGCTTTTTCCAAAATGCCTGTGTGTGATCCTCTGTGGACACAGATAGCTACAAGGGACTTGCAGTGTTTGTCTGAGGAGTGACTAAAATGATTTCCCAAACATTTCTACCTGTGAGGGATATGAGGCCAAGTTGGAGCTCCCAGGCAGGTGGGGGTTTGCCTGCTGCTGTGCTTGGTTATTGGGTTAGGCCTCTTCTATATGAGTGCCAGCAAACCCTCCACAGCTCTCAGCTGATGGCACACCAAGGAGCGCCCAGCAGGACTTTACAGTGCATTTTGTCTCTGCTCACTCCAGCTGCCCAACAGACCTGGAAACTGGAATTCAAACCCTGTAGCAGGAAGGCAGAAATGGAGCCAACTTTCACCCTACACCAGCTTCTGCCGCTGCCTTGGTGGGTGTCAGCCCATGGCAAGGCTGAGGGAACTGGCAGAAGGACCCAGAGAGGCATCACAGTGTCCTCACTGCTCCTGGAGGTCACCATGGGTGGTGGCAGTGGGGAGCAGGCTGGGCTGGGCTGGGCTGTATGGCTCAGTGTGACGTCTCTAAGTGTAGTTTGTCACCTGGGCTGACCCAAAGCCCAGCATTAGGCTGCTGCTGTTTCACACTTACTCATTGAAGACCAGGTCTGGAGCGAAGTAAAGCATCCTGGAGTTGACATTGGTGAAGGATCTCCAGCCCATAGCAAACACCATCAGGCCCATCCAAGAGTACTGGATTATTGACATCTGGTCATCCACATGCAGGTTGCGAAATCCTAATAAACAACGAGGGAGGGATGGTAGGAATTACTGTTGGGTTCCTGCAGTTGCCAGGGCTGTTTCCATGCAGACTCCAGCTCTCCAGCAGTGCTCCTCTTAGGACAAGGTGCTCAGTTCACAGCTCAAGCTCAGCACGTCTCAGGACACGAGCACACCAGCTGTGACAGAGTTCCCACCCTGCCTGGGAATCAAGGATAGACAAGCACAAACGTGCCCCTGGAAGGGAAGAAAGGGGACTTCGGACACAAGGAGGGGAGAAAGTCCCATTAGGACCTCACCAAATTTAAGTAAAGGGATTTTAATGTGACGCTCAGAGCCAGCAGGCAACCCTGAGGCCTCCCACCATGGTTACAGGTGCCCTGGTTTCTGTCCTCTACACACTGAAGGGATCTAATGACTGCTGAAATGAGCATCTCAGCTACATCGCAAGAGAAAAATAAATAGCAACTAAATTCAAATTAGTATTCCCAGATGGCAGCTCAGAATTAAACCCCAGGCATGCTTACACCACCTCCAACACTGCTTTTTTCAACATACTTGTAAATAGGCAAACATAATTGAGTTTAAAGACAATCATGCATTATTTCAATCAAATAATAAAGCAATTTAACAGCTCTAGTGTATAATTACAACCCATTCAGGCAAGAATTTCTGTGGCTTGGAGAGCTCTTCATGGCAAAAAAGCTGGAGAATGAATCTTGCCCAGATGCCACCCCGGCACAGTCAGCACTGACAGGCAGCAGGGCAGCAGCTGGCACCGCTGCACACTGAGGGGATGGGGTGCAGTTCAGGAGAGTAAAACCCTCTGGTAAGGGGGTGGTTATGATAGAAAACATTTTCCAAAGCAGTGTCCCTTTCCATCAACCCTACTGCAGTGTTAGAGCCTCATCCCCAGGTGCCAGGTTGCTTTGGTGGTGTCTCTGTGTCTGATCTTGATGTCTGATGTACATAAGCCAAGGAGGATGCAAGATTTGTCCCTGGTTTTAAAAGCCAAGTGACTCAAGAATAGCAGAAACAGAATGGGCTACTCTGCATTTAAGGGTATTCAGACCAATATCCCCCTGGGAGCACCAATCTATGGGGCTACTAAACTCCTGGGAATGTCAGACACCTGACCACAGTTCATCACCAGGGTCTGGCAGAGAGTGGAAAATTTACTGTGCCTCAGTCTCCTCCTCTGGCTGTACCACCCCACACACATGAGGAGTGGGGTCCCTCTTTTCTACGGTGTTCCCTGAGGAGTGGGGCCAGAATGGAGAAGGTGGCAGGAACTGGCCCCATGCCCCAGTCTCTGGGATGCTGGGAGGTGAACTGGGTCCCAGACTGAGCTCAGCCCTCTGCAATCCCACTCACTCAGTTGCAGGATTACAATATGGAACAGGCAGCATGTCACCAAACAGTGACCCCTTGCAGATCCAGCTCAATAAACACATCAGTCACCAGGATGCTCCATTTACTGCACCTGCTGACCAGCATCTGGAAGATTCCTGGCCCATATTGCCTCTCTTGAAGGCATCATAAATATATCCCACCAGGCTGTCACATGGGCAACCTGAGTGACTGCCAGGAAAGAGCCCTTTGGGATTCTGCATTGCTCTTCTGCCATGCTGCAATTTACCCTTTTCATCCCCTCAGGTGGGTCCTGGGACAGGGCTAATCCTTGTCTAGAGGGCAGTTCTGCATGGCCTGGAAGTGGAGCAAAACCTCCATGGAGAGAGAGGGAGAAGAGCAGGGCCCTGATCCTGGAGCAGCAGCAGCCCTGCCAAGGGGAGAAGTGCCCTGTGCCCATGCTGTACCACTGGCCAGGGCTATCTGAACCCAGAGCATAAGTTCCAACCTGCTCCATCACCCCTCAGTTCCCTCTCCCATCACCAGCCCCTCTTGAGACAAGTCCCACGCTGCTACAGGCTGCTTCCCAGGCAGGGGACACACACACTGCCCATGGAGATGGTCCCCAGGAGCCGTGGGATGGGACTCAGGTTGCAGAGCAGCTCCCAGCACTGCAGATGGGGCTTTGGAACTGGGAGGGGATTTGTTTGTTCTCCTTCTCACCTGGCAGAGCCTTTGCCCACTTGACCACATAGACCAGCTGCCTCTCCCCAAGCTCATTGAGGCTGGTCAGCAGGTTGGAGAAGGAGTCAGGCTGGCTGTTGTCGTGGCCAGCACACACCACACCAGGCTCAATAGCCTCCAGGACGTTGAGGAAGATGGGCTGGCACTCGTAGCCATCAATGCGTGTCATCACCAGCTTGGGAGCTTGCTCCTCCGTGGGGCTGGATGAGCTGGCTCCCTCCATGTCCTCCTGTGCCTTCAGGTTACCCAGTTTCTTCAGCTTGCGGGCTGTGGGAAGGACAGTTTAGTGTGATACTTGAAAATATACTAAAAAATTGTCAGGGCTTCTTGGCACCATCATTATAATTATGAGGAAAGGAAAAGTGATGACCAACAGCAGCTCCTCCCTCAGTGGATGCTGCCCAGTGGTGCCCTGGCATTGCAGCTCTCACCTGAGGATGAGAGAGGAAATATTGTGTGACAAAATCCATTTCCTTGTTAATCTGACATGGAAAAGAACCAGCATCACTTACATCCTCAGCCACAACTGGTCTGTAACTCCCACTCAGAAACAGAGGAAGATCCAGAGAAGAGAGATAAGAGGTTTTGACTCAACTCAAACTGCTCATATGCAGTCAAAAAGAGGAGCAACATGAAATGATACACTCAGTACATGGTCATGTTCCAGGGGAAAAAAACCACTTGGATGCCCAAGTGGGATTGTTCCATCCCAGACCAACACAGAAGCAGGATGCATCCCAGATAAAAGCCTTCTCCCTGCAATGCCTGCTGCCCCACAGCCAGGCTCTCCCAAACACTGCACCTGGTTTATGGAAAACACATTTCAGAAGCCAGCAGGTGGTTCCAGGGCTGTTTCCCTGGAGTCTGCCCCACCGAGGGGGAGCAGACCCGAGCAGGGTGGCCTCACCCTGCTGGGCAGCCTCACAAGCCCCATCAGCAGTGCAGGCAGGTTGCAGGGGGATTGCAGCAGGCGGTGACTGTGCCCGTGCCCAGCACAAAAAGGTGTTTTCCCCACACACCTGCCTCTCAACCACAGCTGCTGGTCTGCCTGCAAGGTGCACCAGCACTCCAGAGGTGTGATGCCAGAGGCCATAGAGATTCTGTGTTCCCCTCATTGATACCAGCATGACATTGCTCAGCACTGGTGGCCTGCTACTGCCACCTCTCACTGACTCCAAACCCCCACTAATTAGAGAACAAAAGTCCATGGCTTCCTTCAACAGGGAATACAACATCAAACCAGTTGTCCTTGGGGTTTTGGCTCCTTCATTATATGATATTTATCTCGAATTTCCTTTCAGCTGTAATTAGAAAAATAAGCAGCAAAACATAAAAATGTCAAGTCGAAGTGCAGCTCTGTAAATTAACTCAAACGTTGATTTTTAAGCATTGTACTCTGGATGATCTGCTGTATGGGCAATGAAGACAGGCTTCTCTGTAAAAAGGGAGGAGAAAGGATTAATAAAAATACAGGAGAGAGAGAGGAGAACAGTGCTGCAGCACAATGTGATGGTCTCTGGCCATCAGCCACTCATTTGATACGGCCTCCTCTCCCTCTCCTCCAAAGTCACAGCACTGCCAAGGCACCACTAACTCATCCCCAAGTGCCACATCCACGTCTGTTAAACCCCCCCCCAGGGATGATGACTTCACCACTGCTCTGGCCAGCCTGTGACAGAGTTTGGATTTAGAAATTACCAGTGCCCCAGGTCTTGTGTGTGAATGAAGCCAAACCCACATGTACAAAACACACACATGGTTTGGTTTAAATGTTTGGGGGTTTTCCTTAATATTTAATTATCTAGTATTAAAAGATCCCAACTGAATTGAGAAGATAGCAAGTACCTACTGCACTGGCTCTGAGACTGCAGCCACAAACCAGACTCCTCTGTGACAGTGGGTGATAACTGCACTATTGGAGGGGCCTTGGGTTTGTGCATTCCAGGAGCAGCTGTCCCACAGGTCACTGAAATACTGACATTACCAGGTGGAAAGAACCTTCAGAGGGAAAGACTGGCATCTACTCAGTCACCTGTGCCAAACCCCTTTGTGGTGGTGGGCTCTACTCAGCAGGTAATATAAACAAATGTTTGAAATTGGAATTAAAGACATCTGTAATGTTTTAACTCGAGGACGAGCTAGGCTGGGCAGAAGTCTTCACTGCAGTTTTTTGAACCAAGGTGGGAAGAACCTTAGGACATGACCAATATTGGGATGTCAGCAGGGACAAGGATCCCAGAGAGCCTTGAGGTGCAGCTGCAGCACAGCACTGCCTCAAGCCCTGCAAGCTGAACTGGGGGTCTCTGGGGAAGTACTAGATGGATTTGGAAAAAAGCTTAAAGGACACAATTGTATATCACAATAAAATATTCACCAGTGCAAGAACCCCAGGAGCACACTCAGAGAGATGGCCAAAGTGATGCACATTTTAAGCACCTCCCTTACAGGCACTTCTAAATCTCTAAGGAAGGAGCACTCTGGGCTCCAGCACCAATTTTCTTGATGCCAGGACTCAGGGAAGTTATGGGGACCTGGAAGAAGCTGCTCTCACACTGGCTACAGCACAGAGATCCTGCAGCCCCTGGCAGCACACGTTGAGCTCAGCTGCCAGCAGGATACTGAGGAGCTGAGCAGGACTTGATTTATACCCTGCTGCCCTTTGCAGTTTTATGAACTTCAGCACAAGGCTTGTCAAAACCTAAACCTGTCAAGCTATCAATCTTGTCTGACACAATAATTTCAGTTGATAATAAGAACACTACCGGTTGTAGCAGACAAGTTTAAGAGATCTGAGTCAGTCAGGTCCACGTGGATGAAAAGAACTTGAAAGCTATAAATGTAGACAGTGTTGCTGAATGATTGAAATCAAATGCAATTACAAGTGTTGAAACAACAGGTCTGTTTCTTACTAGAGTGGCTCGTGGCCCTTTGTCTATATTCACCCTAAAACCAGACTTAACCATTTCTACTCAACCAGCCTGTATGGCAATGTATAGATGGGAAAATAGGGATGAACATTAAGCATGATCACTGAACAGATGGACTGAGGTCTGCAGGCAAGGGCTGATAGGTGTTGGCAAATAGCACAAGGCATGAGGACACTGAAGACTTGACAACACATCTTGGAGCGAGGAGGTAAGGAATGTCACCTGGGTGGCTGTGTAGGAGGCAAAAGGGTTATTGAGTCACCAGTGACAAATACCCACTGTGGGGACAGAAAATCAATAAAATTAGGGATTTTAATCAAGCAAACAAAGTTGTAATAAAGATCAAATTGCTGTAAGTCAAGGACAGACAAGATGAAAAATAAGATACATCCAACACAACACTGACTGTAACTACTGCAATGGCTCTGCAAAAATTGTGTCAGATTCCCTCTGGCTGGAATTGCTCACATCAACACCCACTGTGTCTGTGAGACATGAGCTCTGCTCTGTCCCCAGCAGCTCAACCTGAATTAGGACTAAACATAGCTCAAGCCTGGGCTTTCACAAGTTTTGGCTGTTACTACAGGAGATTTCTAGCCCTACCATCAACAAAATGAAAGGAATTGCACGTGTTTGGAGTTCTTGCTCCACCCAGGACCCTCATGGTTGCAGCAGCCAGGCAGGACATGCCCTGATATCGTGCAGCTTGCGTGGCTGCCAGCTCTGGCTGTGGGCACAGGAGCTTGGAGGTCCCCACAGGAACAGCCCCTGGCACCTCACATGCTCCCTTGGCATGGAGCTGGCAGGATGCCTGCACTGCACCCACATCCATACCAGGACATGTCCTGGGTTCAGGGCTGGCAGGCTGCCTGCAGCCATATCTGTACCAGGACATTTCCTGGGCACAGGAGCGGGCAGGACCCCTGCAGCCATGTCCATACCAGGACATTTCCTGGGTTCAGGGCTGGCAGGATTCCTGCAGCCATGTCCATACCAGGACATTTCCTGGGTTCAGGGCTGGCAGGATCCCTGCAGCCATGTCCATACCAGGACATTTCCTGGGTTCAGGGCTGGCAGGATCCCTGCAGCTGTGTCCCTGGCAGCAGACACAGGTGCAGTGGGATGCTGAGCACAGGCCAACACACCAGCAGGACTCAACACACTAAAACAGCATTATCACCTTTTTTTTGTGCTCTTTTTTGGTTTGGGTTTTTTTTTTTTTTCTTTTCCCTCTCTACAGTGTCTTTTCCCTCTCTACAGACAGAATATCCTGGTTAGTGGATACCCACTTGCAGGTCACTGTGATCTCAATCAATAATGAAGTGCTTCAACACATTGCCATCCTGTTCCAGAGCAGAGCCTGCAGAAGGCATTCAGTGTGTCACCTCCTCCTCCTCCTCCCCCATGAGAGCCACAGGGCTGCTGGGATGTACCCCACCAGTGACTGTAATTAACCACCAGTTAAAAACAACTGGTTGGAGCTTGGGAGTGACTTCAAATGCCCTGCCTCCACTGTGGGAGAGGTTACTGTGGGCAACCACAGGCTTGCCTGTTTATAACAATTGCTTTTACACCGACATCCAAACCAAATGTAAAATAGACCAGGCAGAACAGGTCAGGGTGACCCAAAGAGCTGAAGAAAAAAGAAGGGAGCGGGGTATCCGTATTAGCATTAATTTTGTCAGTGTGTCCTGCAGAAGAGGGTTACACTGATGTATGTCTTCTACTTAAGGAAACTTCACCAGAAAAAAGCACTTAAAAATAAGCTGAGAAAAGGGGGTTAGGGCTGCACTGCCTTTTGGGACCTTTGGGGAGAAATAAAACTAAACCCTCTGCTCCTTGGTGAGCCACAATGCAGAACCACTCCAGTGTTGTTGCAGCCCAGCAGCTCTGGAGGCTCAGCCCATTCCAGTAATGGGGTCAGGATTTAACCCAAAATGCTGACACACCCAACCAGTCTGGGCTGCCCCTGTCCCCCTGTGCTGCACCTGGCAGAGCCAGGGCTCCTCTCTGCAGCCCCAGAAGCCCCCTCAATCCAGGGCTTCCCAGCAGGGGCACAGCTGTCAGCCCCCTCTTCCAGGCTATTTTCCTCCTTGCTGTAACATCACAGAATCACAGGGTGGTTGGGTTGGAAGGGACCTTAAAGATCATCCAGTTTGACCCTTTGCCATGGGCAGGGACACCTCCCACTATCCCAGCTTGCTCCAAGTCCTGTCCAACCTGTCCCTGGAAACTTCCAGGGATGGGACAGCCACAGCTTCTTTTGGCAACCTGTGTCAGGGCCTCACCACACAGGGAAGGACTTCATCAAATGAACTCAACAGGGAGACACCCAGAGATCAACACTAGCTTATAGACTTTGAGCAGAAAACCTCAGATTTTGGACTCTGCCAGTTTTGGTAGGGCTACAGGTTTGGGAACAGAGACAAACTGTAACAAGGACCCTCACCAGGGGCACAGGAGCAGCTTCCATCCAGCAAAGGAAAACACTGAGGTTGTAATTTCACCAAGAAATTGCCCCTTTCCACCTTGGAATAATCCCATCCAAAGAGGAGAACACTCTGCTCTGAGNATAATTATATTATATTATATTTATATAATATATATAATGCTGTTTATATTAACAAGCTTTGAGAGCATATTTCCTGAAACACAAACAAAAGCTCTTCAAATTCACTCTTTCGGTGTTAGAACCCTGCAAATGCTCCCTGACGGTTTTGTCCCCGTCCATCAGCCTGGTTCTCCAGGCACTTAGGAACTGCTGATACACGAGGGGAGACGCAGGGCCCCGGGAGGGGACCCGGCCCTACCTCCGAGAGTCATCCCAGCCTCGTAGCACTTGCGCAGGCGGCACGAGGGGCAGTTTTTCCTTCGGAACTTGTCGATGGTGCAGTCGTTCCGGCTGGCACACAGGTACTTCTGTTTACCTAAAGCACAGAGAAATGAACATGGTGCTGTGTTGGGGAAGATGAAACAGGAAAACCTCATAAAGGTGACTGCTTAAGTCTTGAGAATATGAAAGCTATAAACGAAATGGAATTGAAAGCAAGTTTTGATGTCTAGGATGCCTTAGTTACTGAACAACTGGAAAACAATAGTATGGCCAGCTGAAGGAAATCCCCTTTTGGTTAAACAATGCCTTTTTCCTTATCAATAGCCCAAGGGTCAGTGCAGACCCTACTAGCTCAGCAAGAGGGGTCCAAAGAGTCGTTTTTAGGGTTTAAAATATAACACAGTATGGTAATGTAATGATTCTTATAGGCTATAGGTAAATGCTATACAATTTGTATCTTGTACTAGATTGGTTAGTGTAAATTAGCATATTCAGTATAGCAGAAGATTTAATGGATTGTAATAGGAACTTTCCTCTCTTGCTCTTGCTTTTGCTCTTCTCTTCGTCATCCTTTTCACCCTCACCCTGTGCAATAAATCTCATGCTCCAAGAGCAGCCTCGACTCCAGAGATCTCTCGTCTCCGCCTGTCCCACGACCATCCAGACCGTCCTACCCTGCTCTCACAGTGCTGGCTACCCACAGAGACACAGCACAGGCTCTTGGGGGGTCACCAAGGGCGGGCTACAGAGTGTGGGTTTGGTTTTTTCAGTGTCATCCATCTATTGCGTGGCTTTTGGTGGTTTCCTCCGAGACCACCAAAGCCCACAGGTTGATCCTTCTGCCACAATATTCACCTACCAGACCCCTGATAACCATGACACTGTACAGACCTTTTTGGGACTGGATTATTTTTTGTGCAACTCATTAATACCAGTGGGGTCTGTTGGCTCCAGGTTACAGATATTGGGGTTGGGGAGCTGCTGCTCCACAGGGGGGATCTGATGCTCTGTATCTGCAGTCAGCCAGGAGGGAACTGGGACCAGCAACTCCCTGTACTGGGGATTTTGTGCAGCTAAGGGTTTTGGGGAGGTGCAGAAAATTCAGAAGTCACCCATACCTCAGACTCGCCCTCCACTCACTCAGGGAGCAGCCATGCAGCTCCAGGCCACAGCTCTTTTTTTCACTGCCCCATTTGCTAAACAATCCAAGAATGAACTTTCCTTCCTGAATCATCACTTTCTAGTCAAGTCTGAACACATCTACTGGATCAGGATTTATCTTCAGCCTGTTCCAAACCAAACTGGGCTCAGCATACAGCAGAGAGGTGCAGCTTTCAGACCCATGGGCAGCCCACATGAGAACCCAGCCCATGGCATTTATTTATCATCCTAGAAGGGGTTGCTCTCAGCATTCTTATGGGAATAGCCCTTTGGAGTCATCAGAAATCTATGAACAGGATGAGGCTGAATCCAGCCCCTTAATGTACCAGTTTTGACATGAGATGTACCAATTTTGGTGCACAGATCTACCCCCACACCTCCACCACTGCTGCCCTAGCTGCCACTGCCTGGAGCTTTCACAGTGCCCTCCTGGGTCCCCCTACTCATGCCTGGCCACAGTTTTGGCAAGACCAGCTGCCACTGCCTCTCCCTGGCAGGGTTCAGCAGTCAGCCCACTCCTCTCACAGAGCTCAGGGGTTGCACAAACACCCCACATTTGACCTTCTCAGAGCTGTCCCCTTCAAAGTGGATCATCACCCACTCCTGTGTCTCAGCCATCAGCTGCATTGCGCACCACGCCTCACACCTGTTAAATCACTTTAACACTGGTGTCAGAACAGCTCTTCTCACCCTTCCCTGGCTCATTTCCCATGAGAAGGATACTCAGGCCCTAATGCCTTGATGACATCTAAATCCCTAAGGACCCTAAAGGGAGCACAAACATCATCCTCTCTTTCAGCAGTTCATTGAGGAGGAGGATGAGTAATAAAGAACTTCAGTTGAAACTGGGTTACTTGAAGTTATTTTTGTGCCAGGGGCACAAACTGGGCCAGTGTCCCCAGGTTTGGTGGTGGGGTCAGAGCCTTGCTCAATGAGGCCACTGTGCTGTTTCCCATCTGCTCCTCAGCAGCATCTCCCAGCTCCAGCACTGCTGAGAAGGACAAGGAGAGGGAGCCTCTCCCACGAGCTGGGAGCAGGACATGCTGGAGGAGGCTGCAGGATGGTGCCAGCCCAGAGCAGCACGGGCTGTGAGCTGCAGCCAACAGCTGCCTCCTGTCACGGTGCAGTGACACTGCTGAGATGGCCAGGGCAGCTTCATGGTTCATGGACAGGCTCTTTGGGGCAGGAACCTGCTCTCTGTTGCCCAGGCCTGCACAAGTGAGCCCTGTTTGCTTTATGCTGTTTGCCAGCAACAAAAAGAGAACCAAACAGGCACAGCTAGTCGTGGTGCTGCTGCTGCTGGGTGTGAGAATGAGCCGAGCTCACCTCACCCGAATTCCTGGGTGAGGAAAGAGATTTCCCTTTAACCACCAGGGAAGCAACCACCAGCTCTAAAAGGCAGGAGAACAGGGAAGGGTGGCTGGAACATGGATGAGTTCCTTCCAGCTGAAGTAACTTGTCACACACAGAGATCTGTTTCTAATTTCAGGATAATTCTCTTCATTTCAGAGCAAGGTGAGACATTTGCAATCAGCTGGTTTTTATTTAAAGATAAATGTGCTGTTTTTTCCTTCTCTGGAGTTTAACACTGAAACTACTTCTTTGTTTTCCTTTTCTCCCTTGCAAACAACAGAGATGTTTTCTCATGTCACTCCAAGGCAGAGGCTCTTTGCAAACCTGTACATACAGGTCCAAACCTTACAGCCACTCTCAGGTGTTCCCACTCTGTGCAAGGCCCATCACCCAGCCTGTCCTTCCCCCAGGGTGCTGGTGAGGTGCCCACCCACACACCACTGCCCAGCTGAGGATAATGCAGATGTCACCCAGAGAAGCCCCAGCCCCTCCCCTGCTGCCCAGGTCCTGTTTGAATGTGCACAGGTGAGGAGGGAAGTCACACCCAGCACCCTCTGCTTTCCCAGACCAGGCACCCCAAGAGGGCATCTGTGCAGCAGCCCCCACCATGAACACACTGCAGTGCCAGTGTCCCCTCTGCCAGGAACATCCCCTCCTGGGCCACCTCACACCAGGCAGAAAGATGCTTTTGCCACCTCTGAGCCCTCCCACTCACCTCCTGAGATCACAGCACACACTGGGAGACAAGGGGAAGAACGGCTCTGCAGTTCCTCTTGATTAAAAGTAATGATTTATGGAGGTGAGTTGCTCAATCCAGAGGAACCATCTAACTAACAGCCTGTTGCCACATGAGCTGTTGTGCCCGGACTTTCTCCTCCAGACAACAAAGCAATCTATGCAAACATCTGGAGCAAGAAATACGACTGGAAATGTGAAAAAAAACAGTAAATGCCTTTTGGAAGAGAGAGATCCTTGTCTTTCAGGGCATAGACTGAATTTTAACAGCTGGGGGATAAGGCCAAGCTTTCTGTGAAAGTGACTCCCCCGGGTCTCATGTAACCATGGAGGCTCCCCTGGGAAGCCTCTGGGCCTTGGGGCTGTCACCAGCAGAGCCATGCCCAGAGCTCAGCCTGTGGGTTTGGTGCTGGCCAGATTCCCATGAGATGCTCCTATTAGTAACTCACAAGGGCTCAGCCACAAGGCTCCCAGGAGCCAGCACTAAGGCACTGCTGATGAACTGCCTTTGCAAAGTCGTTTTCTGAGTAGTCCTCTGTATTTACCACATGGCTACAGTGAGCATAGGGAAAGCACCCAGAGCTTTCCCACCTTTTTCCCCACAACTACCTGGTTTTCCCACCTTTTGCTCTCCCCATGGCTTTTTAAGGCAAATAACACCCAAACAGTTGTGAGAAACTCAATACTGGAGCATCATGGTGCTGCAGCACCACTGAATCTTCTGCAGACTCAATTTCTTTGCGTGCCAGATCAGCCTGGGAAGGAGGAGAAAGCAAGGATCTTTGTAAAAGTTCACTTTAACTTGGTGTCATCTTGAAATCTGGCAAGAAGCTGTTGGGTTGGCCCAGAGACATCTCTGGTGTAAGGCTAATCCTCAGCAGGTCAGAACATAGATCACTAATCCATATGGAGAATGATGGAGGCACCCAGAGCAGCCTGCACAGCAGCCTGGCTGGGTGCCTGCTGGGAAGATGGCCAAATATTTTTTTCATTTAGCTCTCTGCTATTTAAAGGCAGCCCCATCAGGAACACAGCCCAAAGCATCCCAGTCCTACGCTGCCAGGAGTGCTGCAGAGGCAGTTCTGGGCTGGCTAAGGTGGCCACCAGATCTCAGCAACCTCAGAGGGACAAGGAAGGTCTGCTTCTCTCCAGGAGTCTATGTAGAGACATGATGATCCCTGTCCTGGAAAGAATGGGACAGCAGGAGCCCCTGGGCTGCTAACTGAGACAGGAGCTGCCTTGTTTGAAGCATTTTTCTGCTTCAGGGACAAGGGTGGCATTACAAGGACTGAACTCTGACATCTTCAACCCACCCCAGCCACCCCAAGCACAGCAAGAGGTGTCCTGCCTGCTCATGTAGGGAAAACCAACATTTGTGCTGACCTGCATGAGCTGTTTGCTCACCAAATGAGGAGGAGGAGCCCTCCTTTGTGGGCAGTGAAGAAGCAGCAGCTCTGCTCACAGGGCAGCCCTCTGGACTGTCCCTGGGGCTCTCCTGCCAGGGAGAGCCCAGCACTGGCCTTGGTCACAAAAGGAGGGTGGTGACCCTGCAGGTGAGGGGTGGATCCACCCCAGCTGGGGAACTGTGGGTGTCCTTCAGGGCTGGCCTGGACACAGCCTGGACATCTTGAGAGGCTCTGTGAACCACGAGAGCTGGCAAAAAGAGATCAGGACAACATTCCTGTCTTTTCTATTAACTCTTCCAGCATCTTTCTGGAAAAAACAGTTGAACCCAAACTTGTGAAACCTCTCAAATCTGTCAAATATCTCCTCAAAGCAGGGCTTTGACTTGCTCCTGCCCACAACCCCCTCAGTGTGTCCAAGGGGAAGAAGAGTCAGTGTCATGACTTTTTTTTTCAATCTTTTCCCTTTCTCACCCCTTAGAAGCCAGTGCATGTCTATAAAACCTCCTTAAATACCCCTGAATCCCTGCCAGATAAATTCACCATTATCTCAGAAGAATATAATAAAATAGAAATTATGTGCCCACTATTTCACTCCCCTCCAAGGTGCTGTGTGTGCTGCTCCAGTCACAGCCCTCTGCTGCTCCCTCCACAGAGGGCTGTGGCTTGTCAGCAGCACCAGGAAGGTAACAGGTTTCTTTTCTCATGGTGAAACATTTTGATCTATTGCTGTGAAGTCTCCAAGAGTCACCTAAGGTTTTCTGAGAGGCATTTTACAGAGTTTAAAACATGAGAACACACTGAAATATCAGCTTTCAGTAATGCTCCTCAGCTTTAAGAAGGAAGAGATCTGTCTGGAAACTCACCAAAAATTAGAACAGAAATCATCACCTGCCATCCCTGCATTCAGTATCTATAAAGGAGCACGATTTATTGTCACTTCCCCAAAATAAAGACTTATCTACGTACCTCAGGGTAACATAAGATGAAACCTCACACTTTGGCAGGCCCCCTGCCCCTCCCTGCACACACATTTGGCTCCTCAGGAAAGGCAAAGGGCTGCCACCCAACCCCAACATGACCAAACACTACCAACCCTCTGCCACCCTGCGAGGCTGAAGAACCGGGAAGAGACATAAATACCATTTAAATTAAGGATATAACACAATCAGGAGAGGGAACAGCTCCATGGCACGTGCCTCAGAGCAGCATGAGCAGCCCAGGCTTGCCCCTGTGCCCGTGGGCACCTCCAGTCCCTGTCACCCAGGGGACAGAGCCCACCCTGGTGCCTGGAGCACGGCTCCCACACCCACCCAGACACAGGCATTCCAGCAGCACTTTATCTGACTGAGAGCCAAGACTCCACTTACTATAAATCAACAATAACTTGCTGAGTTAAACAAGCATCTGTTATTTACTCTGGCTGCACAAGCCAACCCACTTGGCTTGACACAGAGCTGGTGTGCAGCAGAGACAGGTCTGCAAATTATTTACTTGGGAGAAATATGCAAAATTTATTAACTATTATTTGACTGCCCTTTTTGGCAACAGGACACTGTGGCATAGCCCTTATTCTTCCTTGATCCAGCACTGGCAAGTTGGCTCCTGGCACAAAGGAATGAGGGAAACGTGACTCCAAAAAGAGGCAGGATAATGATAATTGATCTAATTGATATAAAAGCAGCATTCTGACAACAGCAAGTGAGAACCCCTCTGCTCATAGAAGGGAGAGGTTGGGCACAGGGGAGGTTCATAGTGAGACAGAAGCTCACTGGAGAGCCTGACACTATGGACCTGGACATGAAGGAGAAGTTGCTTTCTCATGGGCTGGGGAGAAGGATCATGGGCCTCAAGGTCAGAGCATGGCTCCTGAGGGACAGAGGGCTGTGTTGTTTTGTGGGCAGTCACAGAAGTGACCCTCTGGAAGGGGTGCAGGAGAGGAAAAGCCTCCCCTGAACTGGGAGTTTTACATCTGAGATCACAGGTGGGCTGATGGGAGCTTAAAGCACCCTGGAGAGTCAAGAAGAGAAACAGGAACTGACTGCTCCAGGGTGTCACCAGGTCACTAAGATAACCATGGAATCACAGAAAGGTTTGGATTGGAAGGGACCTTAAAGACCATCTTGGTCCACACCCCTGCCATGGCAGGGACACCTTCCAAGAGACAAGATTGCTCAATGCCACTGAGAAGAACTTATTTTGGCAAACTGGTTTGGCTGCTGTTTGAGGGCAATCTGTAAAATGAAATGACAAACGCAGAAGAGAGAAATCAATTTTCCCTGATTTTTGTCCTTTCCTGGTTTCAGAGGTCGTAGAATGACACCACAGTGTGGCAGTGACCTTCCCTCCTGTCCCCATTACCTTCAGCTGCCCGTTTGAAGAACACTTTGCAGCTCCCACACGTGAGGGCTCCGTAATGGCACCCGGACGCTTCATCTCCACAGATCAGGCAGGTCTTCTGAGGTGGGAAGTAATAGTCAATGGGCAGGACGTGGTCACGGCCCGTCTCCAGCCTGAGCACAAAACAGAGCACGAGAGGAGGGTCAGCAAATGTGCTCAGCACAAGCTTGGGGAGCATGGCAAACCCAGAACTGCAGAATCAGCCGAGCAGCGAGCAGGCGAGCAACAGCTGAGCCAACCTGGCCCTGACCACACAGAGATCATGCTGGGTGCCCCTCCTGACACTGCCCACTGTGTGCAGTGTGTGACAAAGTGTGACAAAGTACAGGCACAGTGACAGCACAGCCTAGGGAGAGAAGGCAACTGAGACTGGCTTTTGCAGTGCTCACAGAATCTTGGCTTCAGTAATGAAGCTCATGCACCAAACAAGGCAGACAGTGGGGCTGCCAACCACTTGATGCCACATTAACCACCATGCCAAGATGTCCTGAGTGCCTGACTCTTCTTCTCCAGCCATGTACCCCTCACTCTCCCACACACCCAGATTCTCCCCTCTCGGCTGGTACCGTCCCCTCCCCAGCCTGGTCTGATCTGTTTGATCAGATCCATGGAAAAACTGCTCTTCCAGAGGGCATGGCAGGAGGAGAGTGGCTTATCCAAATCAGGAGCCAACATGTCCAGGCAGTGTGGGGAGAAACAGCATGTTGAGTTATTACTAGAACTCACTTTTTCTGCAGCCACTGGACAAGGCAATTAGCTTTTAACAGTCTGCAGGTCACCACAATTTTCAGGTAAAATTGGATGCCCTTTCATTTCTGGCATTGTTTGTTGCTTGCAGGTGAGCGCTGAGAAATCAGGTTACCTCAACAGTGAGTGTGACAAAGATGGGACTTCTTGGGAAAAACTTTTATACCAGAAAAGCCCCACTGTCCTTGCCTGGGAGCCCTGTAGATCCCACCTCAGTTTCAGGTCAGTAACCAGAGCAGCAATTTCATCCTCCGTTCTTATGGCAGAAACATTTTGAGTGATTTCTCACCTCTTTAGCAGGAGCAATCAGGGATTCATCTGCAGATGTAGCTCAACCACCCTTCCCCAACCATTTCCTTTTCCAAGGCTTTCCTTGAATTACTGATAAAATGCAGGAGACACATTTGGCTGCACCGTGTCTGCCGTAGTCAACTCCTGATGCAACCGACGGGTCCCTTTTGTGGCTTACGTGGCATCCTGCCTGTCCTCCTGCTGTGATCCCACCACCCCATCTCAGGGCACTCCCACATCCTCCCATGCCACGTGCACAGAGCCCTGGCACTGGGTGTGAGGGGCTGCTGGGGAGCAGACCCTGCTGAGGAATACAAAAGCTAAAAATGTCTTATTTCTCCAGCGTGTTTTAGATTCACACATAAAAGGCCTTTCTGCTAATGACCCAACACCTATTTTCTCCTCTCTGTGCAGTCAGAAATCTGACAGTGCTCATTTCCCTGTTTCCATCAGGCTTCCACTCTGTCTCCCCACGCTCAGCCCCGTGTGTGCCACGAGCAGCAGGGCCTCTCACTGCAGGTGTCGTGACAACAGACACAGGACTCCCAGAGGACCCGGGGCTGGTCTTGAGTATTAATGATGTAAAACTGCAAAGCAGGTTCACAATTGAGTGACTTCTGAAACAGCTTTTAAGGAGCTGTTCACGCCAGGGAAGAGTTGTGCAAGTACAGAAGCACCTTCCAGCAGGTGTGTATCAAGAGTACCCTGTACATGTGTCCCTGCCAGGGACAGGGCTGGGCAGGGCTCAGCCACCCTTGTCCCCCCTGCCACTGGTGGATGGAGACTGGAGGATGCCAGCTGGCATGGAAGGTGATTCCTGGCTGTGGGACAGGCTCCTCCTGGGGTAAGGCTCAGCAGGGTGTGCACAGCCCCAGCACCCAAAGGGGCAGGAGATGGTGTTTGGCAGGTGGGGAGCGGCTCAACCACAGGCTCTGCAGCACCAATGTGGTTCTCTGCCAGCAGCCACTGCCCAGAGCTGAAGCATCTGCCCAGGAATGCCCTTGACTTTAAAGCAATGCCAATTTGCTTTTTCTTTTTTTATTTTTAGATACAGAATCACAAGAAAAACAAAATCTAAAATGTTCTAGCAACTCAGAGTGAGCTATGCTAATGGTTCCCTTAATGATCCATTTTCCAGTCTCCAAGGGACATTTACAGGGTGTTCTCAAAACGTGCAGATAATACATAAAACCAGCCAAGGAGCCAAAGAGGTGCCTGGAGAAGGTGCAGAGCCCACAGCAGTGCCACAGCAGAGCCACAGCAGTGCCACAGCAGAGCCACAGTAGTGCCACAGCAGTGCCACAGCAGTGCCACAGCAGAGCCACAGTAGTGCCACAGCAGTGCCACAGCAGAGCCACAGCAGAGCCACAGCAGTGCCACAGCAGAGCCACAGCAGTGCCACAGCAGAGCTACAGCAGAGCTACAGCAGAGCCACAGCAGTGCCACAGCAGTGCCACAGCAGAGCCACAGTAGTGCCACAGCAGTGCCACAGCAGTGCCACAGCAGAGCCACAGTAGTGCCACAGCAGTGCCACAGCAGAGCCACAGCAGAGCCACAGCAGAGCCACAGCAGTGCCACAGCAGAGCCACAGCAGAGCCACAGCAGAGCCACAGCAGCGCCACAGCAGCGCCCCAGCAGCCCAACAGCA
>VZRX01018078.1:47624-62741 GCA_013398075.1 Notiomystis cincta | reverse complement strand
AGAGCCACAGCAGTGCCACAGCAGAGCCACAGCAGAGCCACAGCAGTGCCACAGCAGTGCCACAGCAGAGCCACAGCAGAGCCACAGCAGTGCCACAGCAGAGCCACAGCCCCTCGACGCCGGTCAGGAGGGACACGAGGCGCGGCTCAGCAGCCGGCTGAGCACGGCGGCTCCGCAGCTCTCCTCTGGGTGAAAGTTTGCGCTCCGCGGGGCCGTGCTGGCGCACAGAGCCGCAGCAGGGCCCGGGTCAGGCCGAACCAAGCCCCGAGCGCGCTGCGGAGCGCTCGCAGTCGGCTCTAAAGGAGGCGAGGCTGGGCGGGCCCCGCTGCGGAGCCCGGCGGGCGATAGCGCAGCGGGCAGACACAACCGGGACACGGCGGCGGCGGCGGACCCGGCACACGCCCGAAGGCCAAGGTCGTGCCTGCCACAGAGGAGCTTGGTGGCTTTTGGGGGCAGGGAGAAACAACCTCGGTATGTCTTCTACGGCTCTAGCATGAGTTGTGCTCTCATTTCAGAAGGGTTCTGTAAGGAAATTGAGGGTTTACTGAGCTCCCCTCACACACAAATACTTCTGGGTAGTAGAAACTATCATTTTGCAATGAAGCATTTGTTTGTCATTAGTTAAATTTCACCAAACAGACACATTTCACAACATCCCCAGAAAGCCAAGAGCAAGTGCTGGTAAGAGAGGAGCCAACCACTTCTCCAGAATCCACAAAGGAAGTTTCCATCTCAGCAGGAGCCAGCACAGGCTGCCCAAAACGAGCCAGGGCACAGCTGCCCCCTGCCCACAACTTCCCACCCCTAAGCCAGACCAGGACGAAATGATGGCAGCTGCCACACACCCCCAGCTCATCCCACACAGGAACCCCAGAGCAGAACACCCTGGTCCTGTACTCCCTGAGGAAAGGGGCTTTGGACCTTCACCATGCTGTGTCCAAAACCTGCACATCTGTGGTGCTCAGGAGACCCAAACTGAACCTGCACTCACTCACTCACAAACTCAGGCGCTCAGGACGATGCTGAGCTCAGAACTGAGCCAGCACTCACACATGAACTCCGGTGACACAGAACCCTATCCAGTCACTTCAAGTACTGTCATTTCTGAGACACTCTGATGTTATCAGGAGGAATTTCTGCTTTTAAGAAAGCATCACCTGTGCATGGCATTCTCTAATGCAACTCTAAGTTTAACTGGCTTCCCTTCAGTGCAGCTGTGGGGCTCCTGCCTGGATGAAGTTCTGTGACTCCCACCAAGGGGCCAGACCCATGCTCAGCAAAGGACATGATGCTCTCTTTGGGCACATCCTCGTGTCCCCTTGCAGTGTCCTTTGGCAGCTGCTGGCTGCAGCCAGTGCTGCTCTCACAGCCACCACACCACGCTCATCCAGATAACAAGGCCTGCACAGAAACGTTAAAACATTCATCTGTAAAAATGCTTTGAGCCATTTAATCGATAAACATGCAGCCTTCTACACTGAATTCATGTCCTTTCTTCTAAATAGCCTTGAGTATGTTTCCAGTCTGCCCATGCCTTGTCTTGGTGTGTGATGGCAGCAGAGGCAGGGTGGCATCCAGGAGCAGAGCAGGGAGCAGCACAAGCCCCGGGCCTGGTAAACACACACAGGAACTGGATCATCCCTGGATTTAAATAAATATTAACAGATGACAATAGGTTTTCCAAGCATCCCAGCAGTGCAGGCTGGCAGGAGGAGCACGCCTCAGAGAAAGCAAACGTCCTCCCACCAGCAAGTCACAGGAACAGGCTCCAGCCCTGGCACTGCCTCCCGGCCCCAGGGGCACAAATAGCTTCCCCAGTCACAGCTGCACAAATCTCTTCTCAAATCTCCAAATTAAACTCTGGGTTTTTGTTTTCAGTCACTCTCTTTACTTATTTTGGCAGTTTATTTTTCACACTGCGGGTCCCCACTCCCAGCCCTTGGCTCTTTTCTTTCCTGTGCTCCTCTGTGGTGCATGAAGGCTGCTCCAGGCTTGGAGCTGCATGGACCCAGCCACTCTTTGTCCCTGCACTCAGGAGACAGCCCCAACCTGCCACCTGACTGGCTGAGGCACTGCACACCTGTAAATGGGATGGGCAGCAGAGCATAACCCAGACTCCTGGGGAGCCCCCTCCTTTAATGGCCATTCTTGGCTCTCACCTTCCAATCATCCATAAGGAAAAAGCAGAAAATGAGCTTAAAAAGGTGGCAGGTTTGCTACACCTGGAATGCAAAGCCTGGGCAAAGCCACCCTGCAGCCTCTGCACCTCACCAGTGGCCATGGCAGAGGCTGCTGCCCACACCCCGTAGAGCTGAGACCAAAACTTCTGCCTCAAAACCTGATGTCCATCCAGGGGCTCAGGGAGCAGCTTAAATAAATCAGCTCAGGGAAGATGGAACACTTGATCTCCCCATATGGAGCAGGTACCTTCAAAAAGAGATGGCACAAGTGCACCGCAAGGTCACTTCAGATGGGAACTCACCTGATTATGAAGTAAACAGGGGAAAAAAAAAGGCAAATGAGGAGCAGCAAGGCTGCAGGCAGGCTGCAGCCCTGAGGAGCACTCCCGAGGTCATCAGAGCTCTACACTGTATCCTCCTGGTGACTTCAGAGTCACCTGGAGTGGCCAAGGACAGGACCTTGTTGCACAGAGAAGCCTACTTATTTCCCAAGGAAACACTCTGTGCTGACTGATATTTATGCAGTTAGTTTAAGCCACACCATAATCTTCCACTTTCAAATCCATCTCCTCTGCTCACAAAAATAAAATGTGCCTGTAAAGAAAATCACAAATAATGAGAGAGTTGATACATATATTTCATGCTCCAAGAGACAGTGCCATGATGCCAGATGCAGGCACAGGCTTACAGCTCCCAGGAAAGTACCCAGAGCAGAGATTTGTAGTGCCACATACCAACATCTTTGCCTGCAGGAGAACTTTTACCTTTCTCTCTTCCAAAATCAAGTGCAGTAATGCTCATGAAATGCTCTGGCAGGGGGAGGTGAGTTCTTGGTGGCTTTTCTCAGAGCTGGAGTGCCAGGAGGATCTCCAGAGGAAGAGAACACTGCACCAGTGTCCAGCCACGGGGCACAGCACCTCAGGTGAACTGGCCATGAGGTCCCCCAGAACCCCCAGCTAACCACAGCATCTGGTACAGTGCTACCAAGAGAAACCCAAGGTAAAACAATTGCAATCGGTGTCACGTGGAACTCCAAATATATTTGGAATTTAACTTGGCAACAAGGATTAAGTTGTGCTGGTGGCCAGAGGTCAGTGGTCAGCTCCCAGCTGGGCTGCTGAGGGATGCCAGGATTCGTTCCCAGACTCAGATATTTAAAACACAAAATATTTTTCCCGCTTCCTTTGGCAATGGAATTATTGCTAAGGAAACCAGTGCTGCAAATTCTGCATTTTTATTTCTGCACTGGAGGAAGCACAAGGCGAAAACAGTCAGCAACAAGGGCGGGACTCAGCCTGGAAACAGCGGAGACCACAAATACCACGGCTTTGGCACCCGACTGCGGAGGCACAGAGCCCGAGGCAGCACCCTGCCCTGGCACAGCTCAGAGCCTGGGGACCCGCGGGGCCGGCAGGCACAAGCAGAACCCCCCGTGTCGGGGAGCAGCCCCTGAGGCAGTGGGGATGCCGGGGATCACTGCAGTGGCTCTGCAGCGCTGCTCCCACAGCTTCCCGGCAGAACCGCGTTATTTTTAGGCATTTTATACCGAGACCAAACCCTTGCAGAGACACAGCTGCAAGGGCATAAAAAACCTTTGCCTTATTATGTCTGGGAGTGGATACAAGCTCTATCTGCAGAATTTCCCTTCAGCCCTGCTGGCAAAGCACGGAGTTTCTAGAGGAGACTTCACGACTTGTGCAACAGTATCATCTTCTCGCGTCCTCCAAGAGGATCGTGCTGTGAGTCATCCCCAACACAAACACGCTAATTATAATGGAGGTTTCACGTGTTTAGTGCCAGGTCTCCCTGCCACTCTTAGCCCCGGTCTCAGCAGAACGGGCAACACAGGAGCAAATCCCCCAGCAACCCACAGACACTGCCTGACACCCGCCAATCCCTCCTGCTCCCTGGCCCAGCCCTCCTGGCATGCCCACGGCTCACAGCTGCACAGGGACTGGGGCAAGAGGGGGGCAGGACTGGGACAGGAGCAGGGCAGGACTGGCCCCTCAGCAAGGCATGGATGCATGGATGGATGGATGGATGGATGGATGGATGGATGGGTGGCATGGATGGATGGATGGATGGATGGATGGATGGATGGATGGATGGATGGATGGATGGATGGATGGATGGATGGATGGATGGATGGATGGATGGATGGATCAGTACCAACCCCAGTGGCACCCCAGCCAGGCATGGACTAGGAAACAGTGCTTTGATGCCAGTTTGCTCTTTCAGTGACATATGGCAGGGACAGCCAGACCTGTCATTCAGGGCTGGAGAGCATTCCCGGGAAAACACAGAGAGCAGAGCCCCACAGCCCTGCAGCAGTGCAACCAGCTGACTCCAGGGACCTGTGGGCATGGGGGCTCCTCCCATTCCCACAGAGCCACGGTGGAGTTTAGACTGGCCCTGCTGGGCAGCGATGTCCAGAGAGAGCCGTGGCACGCCGGGGATCAAAGCCCTGCCCACTGCCCCTTGGCCATGCTCTTCCAGGCAGGCGAGGAATGAAAGCAGCCAGGAATCGTTTTCCCTCAAGCCTGCCTGCAAACCAAAACACAGATGCCACATCTAATTTTAGGCCTCCAAGCCTTGAGGGTGTTCTCCCAAGTCTCTCTGAGTGAGCAGTTAGATAGTCAGCTTAGGACACACTGCAGCCACAGCGGCTGTGCACCAGCCTTGACCCCAACTCTGAAACGATAGGAGGGCAGGGGCACAGCAGGAGGGCACAGCGTGGCCAGGAGGTAACAGATCCCTGCTGATCCCAGGGGATCGTGCAGAGCACACTGAGCCCCCTCCAGTAACTGCAATCGAGTGCAGAGGGACTGGCCAGCCCCCCTGCTAACCCCAGGCCGCCACCTTCTCCCTGCTGGACATGACAGCTGCTTCAGCTCGGGCCATAATCCGAGGGTTTAAGCACCCACATGGTAAAAGGGAGGGTAAACTGAACAAGAAGACAAAAGCTTCCCCCTAGAACCTTAGCTCCAATCAGCTCAGCTCCGTCCAAGCCTCAGCACAGCTCCAACGGGATGTTCCATCCTGCAGGCTCCTCAGCACTGCGCTCTGCTCCCTCTTCAAACCACTCCCAACACAGCCCAGAATCAAGGACCCGGCACTTGGCACAGGCTATACTGTAAACAAGAAAGGGAAAAAATCCCGGTGCTGCTATTGTTTTTCTAACCATTTAAAGATGCTCCAGGGAACTGGAGAGCAGACTGGGAAGTAACAGATTTCTTTGTAAGGGGAAGATCCTATTATCAGGGAAAAGACTTTTTGACCACAGGGGACACGTGAAAACAAAGCCAATTACAGAGAGCCAGAAAAACGAAATCCATGTGAATAGGCTGAGTTCATTGGGACCGTGTCACATGTCCTGGAGCACAGGAGCACACACAGGGCCAAAGCCCAGAGCTGGCCCAGAGGGGTCACGGTCTGCACCAGACCCATGGCCACAGACATGTGTCCCCAGCCCTGCCCTGCTAACAGAGCTGGCACTGCCAGGCAGCAGGAGAGGGAGCAGGGGTGAGCTGGGGGGCTCCTTCTCAGTGTCTGAGCAGGGAGAAGCAGCAATGCCAATCCCACACCAAGCCCTGTGCCACCCGCAGAGGCTCACGGAGCTCCAGCCACTTCTCCTTCCTGTGGCAGCACAGGACACGGTGCCTGCTCCCCAGGGACATGTCTGCAGAGGTGTGAGGGGTAGGGATGTTCCTCATACAGAAGAGAACACACACATAATCTGTGTGTGGTGGTCACGGGAAGATGATGAACACCCACAAATGTGCACAGGCACACGCGATTCAAGAGAGAGTAAATCACCCGAGCTGTCTTCGCAGGGAGATTTCATTTTCCAGTTAACATACCTCATTGCTTTCCCAGATGAGAGCTGTTAACCCAATCAGCACAAAAATTCCTTCCCTGTGTTTCCATTTCAAGAGGAAAGTGGAGTTGCTGAGATATCCCGTTCCGGCCCTCCCAGCAGCAGGTCAGGAGACGTGCGGACGCTGCTCTGCTGATTGGCGCGAGGGGGAGGAGGCAGGAGCCTTCATGGGGAAATTTGTGATACAGATACTTGTGCCTGGGCTCTGTTCTCAGCACACAGGCCAAGGTCAAAGCGATTTTTTCTGCCATTTCTAACCAGCAAAGAAGCAAACACAGCTAAAATATGTAACAGCAGCCGAAATGCCGAGGGCTGGTAAAAACACCAGAGAAAGAAGCGTTGTGTCATTTTGGGAGAGACAAGAAGCCCCCTCCGTCCATCCCCAGGCAGATAGAGCACAAGGGGGAGGAAGCAAACTCCAGGGTTTTCCCACCTCATCCCAGGAACTGAACACATCCTCTGTAAAACGTATTCTGGACATCTGCAGCCTCCCCTCTGGCATTCGCAGGGATTGTTCCTGCTGGCAGCAATTCCAGGAGCATTCAGGGGGATGAGGTCTGGAAGGTGAAGATGCTGCTGCAACACAGAAGGATTTGCCCCAAGGTTCTTCCCAAAGCCACTGGCTGCAGCCAGCCCATGTCTAGTCCCTGTTGGAGAACATTGGGAGCTCACAGAGGAGATGTCACCCACCAGAACGCACCCACCATCCTCAGGCGACAAAGTCAGGCAGGACATGGCTTGGAGCAACATGGTCTAGTGGGAAGTGTCCCTGCCCATAGAGGGGAGTGGAATGAAATGGGCTTTAAGGCCCCTTCCAACCCAAATCATTCCCTGAGCCTATGACCAGACTCCCCAGGCTCCAGCAAGAGCTGGATCAGGCAGCCAGCCCCAGGACATCCCCCCAGCAGTGCCTGTCACAGACACCTGGCTACAGACACCAAAGGTAAATCCTTATGAGTGCTGCCATGCAGTGCATGAGGGGTGGCTGGGACTCTGCATGGAGCTCTCAAACAGCTCTCCCACTCTGCACAGCCTGAGCAGGGCTCTGCCAGCCCAGGCACACCCCAGATGTGTCCCAGGAGCACCCCAATCTCAAGGTAAATGTGCCTGTGCCTGGCTGCTTGCCCCAGCTAAGGCTGCCCACATTGCTCCATCCCCACGTCAGGGTGTCCCAGGCCAGCACTGTCAGTGTCCCAGTACTGGTGGTTCTGCACTGACTCTCCCATCCTGACTTAAGCCAGCTCTTTTGCCCCCAGAATTGTTTGGGAAGTGGCAGCTGCCTCACCTGTCGTGAGGTGCTCAGCATGGTCCCCCCAGCCCCAGACACTGAGATGGACTGGCCCCCTCAGCAGAGACAGGGGCTCATCCCAGGAACTGTTATTTACTTATCAGGATGGGCTCCCTGCCCCTTTGGAAGGCACAGGGCAGCCACCAGGACACCTGTGGAAAGCACGGGTGTAATCCACCCCTGTGGACATCCGAGCTGCCTGGGGCCGGGTGGCCTGGGAAAAGGGCAGCAGCTATAAATACCTGGGGAACTGGCTTATACTTTTAAGATTACTTCTATTACTGCAAATCACTTAATCTGAGGTCTGTGTCCCTACAAACCAATCCCACCACTTCTGAGGACGTGTCAGCACCTGACTTTGTTCTCACTATTTGCAGAGGCGTCCCCGGGCAGGGGCTGGGGAGCTCCGATCCAGAGCACAGCAGGTGACCTTGCTCTTTCTGGCCTCTGTTCAGACTGCACTAACCAGGGAGCAGGCAGCACCATGAGAGCAGCTGAGCCAAGCTGAGCCAAGCCAAACGGAGCCTGCACAGCCCCTGGGGAGAGCGGCTCCTGCGCGATCCCGAGGCGCGATGCTCTGCACTCCCGTAACCCCCTCCTGCAAACACTGTCTCGGGGGCTGGACAGGGGCACTGGGGCCAGGGGAGGGGAGCAGGCCCATGGATGGGGTGCAAAGTCCAGCATGCTGCTGCAGGATGGTCCCCAGCACCAGGCACAAAGCCAGTACAGCTCCCTGGGACCCCAGTGCTGAGGCCACTCACTGACACCAAGGGGCTGCAGGCAAACCTCAGCCCTGCCTGCAAAAAAGGGACAATTCCTTCTTCCACAGCTGCCTGGAGGCTGAATGAATCACTGCTCATGAGTGCTTCAGCAGTAAAGTAGTACTACTGGGAGTAGTTTTATTACTGTTGGAGGATACTTTAAATCTCACTTAAAAACACTGGCAAGAACAATCGGGGTTGCAATGGCTGGATTTAAAGCAGAACAAAGCACAGGCACACACCTCAGTGACCCACAGGCACTGCCCACTGCAGGCACCTGGCCAGGGTGAGCAGGACTGCCCACACAAGGAGGTCTCCCCAGGGAGGCTCATCCCTCCCTCTGTCCCTCAGCTGGAGCAGGCAGGAGGATTAAGAGTGGTTGGACGTGGGTGAGTAGCACGGGCAGAGCAGGGAAGGCAGACAGCAGTGCTAACAGCAAGGCAGAATATGGCTGGAGAACCTCCGTCACAAGTCTTTGCCATGACAACTGGGCCAGTTCCTTTTCATTTCAATTAGCTCCCTCATACCACTATCACTGTTAACAAACAGGGCTGCTTCTGGTCCCCACAGTGTGCAGCAACAGCTGATACCAGGGCCACCAGCCACTGCCAAGGCCACCCTGGGCATGCCAGCACTGCCCCCCACAAAGGGGTGATGGGACCATATCTGCCTCTTGTTCTCCAGGCATAAATGCTCTGCCACACGAGGAGATGGGACACCTGCCTCCTGTGCATGCTGTATGCTGGATCTCTGGAGGAGAAGAAAGAGCTGGAAAGGATCCAGCTCCCCCACAGGAAGCCCTGCTGGTTTCCTATGAACATATTGTGGAGCTGGGCTCCTCCAAGGTGAGAGCAGATCACTCTGGGCAATGCTCACATCTTAACCAACAATGACCCCAGCAAGAGGTGCCTGTGCCCCCTGAGCCACATCACTGCATGCACATGGTGGCACCAAACCACCTTCCCCAGCTGGCCCAGGCTGTTCATGAAGGTTTTGTGGCATTTGCTTTGCATCAGTCTGAGGTGCAGACATGCCTTTTGCAGAAAATCTTCCAAGAAGAAAATTAACTTGCACAAAGTAATGAGGCTGAGCAGCTATGCAAGGGGGAATCTTCACTTTTCCTATATGCTTCCAATGTTCCAGAACCATCCACAGCTGCACAGATCTCTGGGATCTACCAGGGCAGCTCTCAGAAATAAGCAGTTTTTACTAGAAGTCATAGAAGGTCTCCCACTGAATAGTTTTCTTTCAGTAAACACTCATTTGATAAATTTTAAATGTTCCACAGGACGATAAAACAAATACAATTTCTTTCTTTTGTAATTTTAGTCCACAATCACTAGCAGAAAGTATCCACTGCAAACACCAACCCAGCAGCCTCCAGTGAGTGCTCCAAGTCTAGACAGCATCTGCAATGGAGAACTGCAAACTGGGACAGCCACCCTCAAACAAACAATTTATAAAATATGAATGAAGGTCCGTGCCAAGAGTGGAATTCATGGGAATGACAGAAAAACACAAAGAACTGAGCTACTGCTCTCTACTACAAATTGTTCTTAACCCCGTGTAATGAAACTGTTTTCATCACACCAAAACACGACTACAAAATATGACTAAGAGATTTTCGATATTTCCGGCAATCTCATGAGTTCTTCCTGCAATGCACGGCACCGTTTGCAGCTCTCCTCCAGGGCAGGATCGTGTCCCCCTTGCCGTGCAGAGCCTGCTCCAGTTTCCGCTGTGCCCGTCCCAGCCCGCTCCGGCGGACGCGGAGGTGACCCTGGCACGGACACAGAGCGGGCTCTGTCTCTGCCTCTGCCGGAGCCGGCGCGGCCTTGGAGCGGCCCGGCCCGGCCCCGGGATGCTGCTCTCGTTCGCTGTCTCGCTACAGTGTTTCTGCTTCGATTCTTCCCGGGACCGTCCCACACCTTCCTCGCTCTGAGAAAGGGGCCAGAGGCTGCGACTTCCAGGAATCGTGGGCTCCGTGCCACAATCCCAACTCCAGCACCCACTGATTCCCATCCCCACGGAGGGGATCCTGCCCGTGGCAGGGATCTTGTCCTGGGGGGAAAAAAACCATCTCTGCAGTGCAAATCCTGACCTGGGAGCGTCTCCTGTCCCCTGGGCTACAAAACACGCTCTATCTCTCGTTCCCAGTCAGTATTTTGACACCCTCTTCTGTCCTCAGAAGCAGCACGAAAGCACTTCCCGTTGTGAACTGGCTCTCAGTCTGGAATGAAGTTTTCCTAGGAGGAAAACCAATGGTTATGCCAGAGATGGGCTGCAAGGAGTGGTGCAAAGCACAGCTCACCTGTGCAATGGATAAATACCAGGGAATCTGTAAACAGTGGGAAGAATGCAAAACCTGCATAATCAGGACAAGAGCTGCCGTGAGCAGATCCTGTGCAGCTTCCAGCCCTGAAGTCTCAGGAAAAGATACAAAATACCTGTGTGACTCCAACCCACTGACACTCTTAAAGCTTTTTGTGGATTGTTTCTTTGGCAAAATCTTCTGATTTCTCAGCTGCCATTTCCAACACCAAGTGCCACATTAGCCTGTCCTTCCACTGCAACCAGCACTTGAGAGGAACCGGGGGGAATAATCACAGCCGACACCAAGCACAAGAGTGTGGGACCAGCTTCCAGAGGGTGTAAGAGCTCAAAAATTCCAGACATTTGGAGAAGAGGATGGGAAAGCCCAGAGGAGGATGGGGCAAAGTCTGCCTTTGAGCAGTGAAGAGGCAAAGAGATGCTGTGTACCCTCAGAGTGGCTGGACAGGTCCCACACAGACACCTTACATGTCTGCCCAACCCCTGACAGGTGATCCACCTCCCCTTCCCAGTGGTAAGGGAGAGCTGGAGCACAGGAGAGCAGGGAAGAGAGGGAGGGACAGACAGAGGAGGGAGGGGGAAAGGAGGAGACCATTTTATGAGATTTGATATATGCTCGGGAGCGAGGAACAGGAGCCGCCAGTGCCGTGCTCCAGCACAGCGCCCGCTTGGCTGCTCCCCAGTCCCGAGGGGTTCTCCTTGCTGAGCACAGCTCCAACATCCCTGCAGCTCCAGTTACCCAGCCTCAGCTCCAGCCACCACAGACATGCACCCTGCCACATGGTATCATGCCAGCTCACATTCAACCAAGCCCTGAGTTCTCTAATCCAGCTCCGGCTGGATTTTCACAGCTGTCCTGTGTCTCTGAGCAAGGAAAGGGTGAGAGGTGCTGAGGAAGAAATTTGTTTATCTTTTCTCTTCCCCATTTATCAGGAACTGACCACAAGTTTTTGCACATCCCCAGCTCTCCTGGCCACCAGAGGTTCCATGTGTCCATAGGGGCCAAAGGGACCAGCTGCCCACACAACGTTCTGCCACGGTCCTCTTGTCTTCAAAGAAATATTTACATCCTATGGCCAACTGCCAGAGCAGAGAGGTCACACTGACAGCAGCAGACAGGAGGGTCAGCCCCTTCCCAAGGGCTTTGGAGTTCTGCCAGTGCAACACTGGGGGTCTCCAGAGCCCTCCTGGGACTGGGATGCCAGAGCAGCTGCTGCTGGGCACGGACTGGGAGTGAGAACAACCCTGAGAAGGACCTCCTACCTCATTCCATCTCTCCTGCCCTTCATCTCTTTGTCAGTCTTATCTCCTGCCTCCATAGGCAGGAATTACTGCAGGTGTTATCTGTAAGCCTATTACAATTACAGAACTGAAACCATTACAGAGCCATCGAGCCAGGTGATGAATGAACACGTGGCCCTGGCCCAAATTGACCACAGCCAGACTGGGGAAAGGAACCAAAGGCAGATGTAACCAGCAAACACGGGGATTCCAACCAGTATCAGCACCAGGTAACAGCAGTGATAGCAAATGCCACTTAAAAACGTCTGAAGCTACAAACAGATTTTCCTGAGCCAAAAGCCCCTTAAATCATTTTCTCCCCTTTGATCACATTGCTTCAGTAACACCTTCTCTGATTCCATATCATTCTAAACCAGAGGCCAACCCCCTCCCACCTGCCACTGGAATTTGTCTTCTGATGGCAGAACCTTGGATTTATTCCGACAGCGCTGCATCTTGCTTCTGAAACAGGTTTTTTAGTCACCTCAAAGACTGCTGGTAGTAATGATGCAACAACCAGAGCACAAAGATAAACAGCTCCAAGTCCATAGGGTAACAAAACCTGGGATTAATTTGCTAATTACATGTAAGCCTGACTGGTGGAGTCAGGGACACTGTACCAAAAGCTTTAAATTAAACCAAATCGTGTTAATACCCACAGTGTTTCTGAGATGTGCCAGCACCTCTAAAACCTCAGTCCCCCTAAATATTAAAAACTGCTCATGCTTCACTGTCATAGGAAGGGTGTTTAACTCAAAAAATACGTACCCATACGTTATCCCAACTACAGCAGGGTAGAGTTAGGGCTTGGGAGAACTTCATGTGTGAGGGAAGAGCTGTGATCCTGCTGGCAGACAGCAGGACCATTCGGAGAGGAAAGAAAGTAGGGGCAACACACCTTGAAATGCCTCTGCCCCCAACAGCACCCCCAGGAACAGGGTGCTGGCTGAGGTGCCCATTGTCCTGGGCTTGTAAAGCCCCAGAAGTGCCCCTCACCATCCTCACAGAGGCTGCATCCTCTGAGGCTTCGAGGGGAAAGCTTTGTGTTCAAGGTCAAGTAGGGCAGATCAGACCTAGCACCAGACGGCAGAAGGGTGCAGGTCCAAAAGCCAATCATCCTTCCATCAGGGAATCTTACTACAGAGCCCCTCAGCTCCCCTGACCCTTTCCTCCTGCAGGCAGTGCTGCCTGGGATGCTGATACATGACCTGCTGCTCCAGCTCCAGCAGCAGCAGAGGCTGTTCCTGTGCTGGCACCCACAGATCCAGGAGAAAACACAAAGCTGCAGGAACGGGCCAGCAGCACGCTGTAAAGCTAATGGAGACTTTGCTAGGATGAAATGTAAACCTGTCAGCGATTAGCACATGGCTTGAGCCAGACCACAACAAGTGTTCTGCTTTCTTTAGGGTATTTGAAAATTACATCTCAGCACTGAGCGACGATGTCAGCCCACTACACCTTTGCAGCAGCAGGGTAGTGCTCTACAAGCCTTGGAGTTCAAAGGACAAGATGCTGGTGTTGTAGAGGTTGCTGTGCCAGCTCCAGCCCTGCTGATCCCACAGAAGTCTGCTAAGGGAAGCAGGCACAGCGCTCCGAACAGAGCTGCAAGGAAGAGGAGTACACAGCACTTCCCACAGGAATGAGGGAGGTGTCGTTTATCTCTAAGGCAAGACCCGGGAGAAATGTACCTGCTGCTGCCTAGTCCAGCCTCCAGGACTGCCTGCAGACCTCCATGGGAGCCCACACCTGCTCTCCTCACACAACATTCCCTGTCTGTGTGGGATCCCACCTCACAGGCTCCGCAGGCAGAGCGGCCGCAGGGAACAAACCGCCACCGCCACCGCCAGCATCCCAAGGCTGAACTTTCCCAACTTGATTCCTCCCTGCCCCCTCTGCGCTGATTGCAGCAGAGATTCCTCCAGACTCCAGAGGCACACCCGGAGCTCGCATAGCTCCTGCCACGTACAAGGCTCACAGCTGGATGATGCTCACAGCTGCACTCTTTCTGACCTGTCATTACTTTCATTCTTTTTTCTTTTGCCAAGCCCTCGACATCTCTGTACGAGCCCCCGGTGAATCATTGTGGGGATGGAAATTGCCCCAGTACCCAAATGAAGCTGTAAGCATTTAAAACACAAACAAGCCCAGAGGCAGTGCATTTGCCTGGGGCTAATTTAGAGGTAAAATCCAATTGTTCATTTCAGCCTTTGCTCCCAGCATCCCAGGCATCATGGGATGAGTGTATGGGTGCAGGACTTCCACGATGCAAACCCCAGCTGAGGCCTCACATACTCCAGGATGGGGCTTCCTCTGAGCCAGCAGAAAATCCCTTGGGCAGCCCTTTTTCCCTCCCATTTCCATCAGCTCAGCCATGTTTGGCTGTGCTGACAGGTGAGCATGCAGGTGCCCACTGCTTTAAATGCTGCACAGGTATTTTACAGATGTGGCTCATCTCCTTTTTTTGAGGTTAATCCAGCAGGAAAAATTATTTTTGATTGAATTCTACTTCTCAAACAAATCTCCCCTCCCCTGGTGCATCCCCATCACCTATTCTAACTCTACTTTAAAACACATTTTCTCCCTATACTTAAAACAGCCCTGAAGCACAGGTGATGTTTCTCTGTCACTAAATTCGGGGTTCCCTGCTCTGCACAGTGCATTCCCGGCAGGCAGCTCTCGGCGGGACGAGCTGCTGAGAAGATTTTAACTCGATGTCAAGATCCGTCCGTGCTCCGGGGAGCAGCGTCCCGATCTCGCCCGCTCCCAGCGGCCGGGAGCAGCGGGATAACACATGCGTGAGAAAACGAGATAAACACAACGATCTCACGGGACAGCGGGGACACCGGGCGTGCACCGCGGTATTCCTGGCACGATCGCGCCTAGTCAGTCCCAAATGACAGCATCCTGGCAAAAGGGAAGGTTCGGCAGCAGAGAGGTGCACCAAGGCGGGACAGCCAGGACGTAGCGGGGTTGGAGGCTGCGGCGGGCGCGGAGTGCCGGGGGCGTGCGGGGTGCCGAAGGCGGCACGAGGGATGCGGGCACAGGCTGCCGGCGCTGGCGGGAGGTGGGATGCAGGATGCCGGCGGGAAGCACAGCACAGGGTGCGCATGCCGGCGGGCTGCGGGACGCGGGTACTCACCGGAGGTCGCCGTAAGCGCCGGCGTAGCCCTCGACCCAGGGCTCCAGCTCGCTCTTGATGCCGGGGGCGGCGAAAGGCGCCCGGCCCGGTGGGTACCAGGCATCGGCAGGGCAATCGGCGGGCCCGGCGGGCGGCTCGGGGCACGGCCCGTAGAGCTGCCCCTCGTCGGCGAAGAAGGTGGGCCAGGGGGGTGCGGGGCCCGGCGGGACCAGCTCGGCCCCGAAGCGACACGGGCCGCCCCAGCCGCCGCCCGTCGCCGG
>VZRX01018078.1:0-46758 GCA_013398075.1 Notiomystis cincta | reverse complement strand
CCCCCGGCTCTGCCCCCGGCTCGCCCCCCGGCTCGCTGACAGCTGGCGCAGCTGGGCGGACAGGTCAGGAAGATGGCCCTTTTCGCGTCGGCGTCTCGGCGCTCAGCAGCTCCCCGCCCCCGCCTGGGCCCGAGCCGACCCCCGCACCTCTCGGTTCGCTTCCTGCCTGCAGAGCGGCCGCCGCTTCCACCTCCCACTGCCCCGCGTCGTGCCACAGCCCCCGCCTGCCAGGGCACGAACCATCCCGTGGGCATCGCCGCGCGGGTCACGCACTGGGATGAAAAACACCTCGCTAGCAGAGAAGAATTAGTGCAGGACCTACCGTAAACAAGGCTTGAGCTCCCCTTGCTGGTCCTGAATAACAATCCCAAAGCAACTTCTGGGAGGCACCATCCTCAGGCAACCTGGGAATGGAATCATTTTCGTGCGAGGGAGCTTAAAACGAGCCCGTTACTTTGAGCCCCTTTGGAGACAAAGAGAAAAAAGTCATAAATAAGCGGAGCCCATGGGGAAAGCAGAGAGACATATCCCATCTTTTAAAAGCCTTTTTACAAGCTGTAGAAGATAAAAATAAAAATCGAAGTCCAGCCAAGCAAAATTTGGCAATGTCCTCCATCCTGCCTGCGTGACCAGAGCAGCTGGAGGAGGGGGAGGAGGGTTGGTGTGCCGCTGGGGAGGGGTCACTGCCGCTGGCTGCTGCAGCACAGGCTGGTTTGGGGCAGGGGCTGCCACCCCCGGGCCCCGGCGGGACTGGGACTGTGCCCAGCTCTCCCCGGCCGCCAGTGAGGAAGAGCGTTTGCTGAGAGCCTTCATCAGCTCTCAGATGTGGTGAAACACCACGCTGGGCTCTAATGCCAAGTCCCACAGCCCCTAAAGCACTGCAGGCAGCTCAGCTAACACCTGAGACAGTAAAAACCAAGGGAGATGCAGTAAGATATGTGCTGCCAAGCGGTTGTGGGTTCCAGTGTCTTTGCTGTTCCAGCCTCTCAGAGCTGACAGGCTTCTGGAGTGGAATAAACAGGCTCTGGAAAACATCTAGGGGAGGATTCTCACTATCAGCCTCAAGAACTGTATTGAGAAGGGCTGAGGGCTGGGGCTCAGCATGGTACTGCTGCAGGAGCAAGGGCCTCTGTGCCTCAAACAAGACGTGGGTTCTGACCAGAGAGCTTTGTTTGACCCCCCTGTTCCCACGAGCAGGAAACATCCTCAGCTTGTACACCCTGAAACACCACCACCTGCAAAGACCTCGGCACAATTCAGACTTTTGGTGTTCAAACAACCTTTCTGTGTGGGATGGGACCTGTTTGGGCCTCAGCTCCTAGCTCTGGAACTTTGGCTTTGGGAGTGTTCATGTTGCCTTGCCCTTTCCTCCCTCAGCAGCATCCACAGGGCCCCGGATTTCCTCCCCTCCATCTGAATGTTGCTGTGGGGTTTTTGGAATGCTGATCACTGTGGAGCTGCAGAAAGCAAAACTGCAAAATGGTTTGTGTACTTCAGCCTGCAGAGCCAACACTTGGGTTCTGACTGATGATCTATGTCAAAGATGTTTTTAATTTATTTCTTGAACAGGCATCTTGCAAGGCTTTTTGGTTTTTTACTTGGTCTTCACATTTCATTTTAAATTGATGGAATATTAGTGGATTTTCTGGCTGTATATGTGCACATGCTCTGCTGTGCAGTCGTATTTTTAATCGTGATTTTAATCTTTATACTTGGTTGCTGAAGCCATCACACAGTGCTCTAGAGATGGCCTTTTCTCAGCTTGAATTTGATATGGATTTCAATTATGCTTTCCCATTCTCCCAGCAACACGAATTCAGGTAATTTGTGTCTGTAAATTGTTGTTAAAGTGTGAATTTAACATTCTATACAGCTGTTTATAAGACCTTCTCCACAGGCTGAGGTCTGAGCTGTGCATGCCACCAACAGTTTGGTGTTTCAGTTCAAAGTCAATTTAAATGCACAAGGAGGAAAAAGGACTGGAGGTGATGGACTCGACTGTGTGTCATGGAACAGGCACTTTGCCTGGCCTCATTGGAAGCAGAGTGAGCTCCAGTTTGGGCAGGGGGAGATGCTGAGGAAACCTAATCCAGCAAAACACTTTGACACATCTTCGTCTTGAAGTGTATAAATAGCCCCACTGAAATCTAGGAAATACTCCTGTGCTTAAGATTAAGGATTCCCTTAAGTGCTTTGCTGGATCAGTACCAAGATGATTATTTACAAAGTGCTGTCAAAAACATTGGACACCAAGAAAAAACTTTTTCTGATAAAATCCTTTGGTTCAGAATGTCCTGTGTGACTGCTCAGAATTGCAGCAAACAACATTTTTCAGAGAGATAGGGGCCATTCCATTAAAAAATTTCCCTGAAGACCCAAGAGTAACAGGTGGTCCTTTGTTTTGTTGCCTGAAAAAATATTCAACACCAGGTAATCTCTAAGACCTCAAATCTACAGCCACAGAGAGCTCAAATGTTATCATCACAGTCCTGTAGAACTTGCCAGGAACAAAATCAATCATTTTTCACCATTAATCTTTAGTAAAATGAGGCCAGTAACACCAAGTCCAACAGTTTTCCTTCCATTCCTTGAAGTCAGTTGCAGGCACAACCCATTAGCCAGTTGCTTACTGAATTACCCTGATTGCACTGCTCCTTCCCATCTGTGAGGAGAGGTCAACAGCTGTGAGCCTGTGCCACACCTGCCCTGTCAACATCCCCTAAATGGTGTCCCCCTAATGGAGCTCTTTCCGGCTGCAGCAGCCTGCATGAGAAAAAGAGGAATCATTTCTGTGGAGCATTGAAACTAATGGCAGATATTCAGAAAGAATCACAAGCACAAGGACTAAATCCCACTCCCTGCCGAGGCAGAGGCAGCTGGATGAGCCAGAGGCACTCTGAGCCTCAGTGGTGCCTGTGCAGTTTGGAACATGTCTCTGCTCTCACCTAATTGCCACTCAGCAAGGAAGACACGGTAATTTAGGGGAAAGCAACATGCACACAGGAGAGAGAGAGACTGGTTTGCACTCTCCTGGTTGCTGTGGCCGGGCTGTGAGCCCATTAGGGCTGGAGGAGCAGCCAGCCCAGCCCTCCCACCAGCCCACACCTGTGGGCAGCAACCAGGCAGGACCCTGTAGAACACCAGGCTCATTAATGCTGCCTCCCACAGCTTTTCCTCATTATTCTGTCCGCTCTGTTATTCTTAGGCTGTCTAGTTCTACACAACAATACAGTTTTCTTAAGATTTTTAATGTTTTAGCCTTTTGTGTCAACCCTGGACTGCCTACTGCCTTGTCTCCCCAGGCAGATATGTGAGTTCACATGGATGGGTTAAGAGGCTTTAAAACTTGCCCTTGCAGGAAGGTGCAGACAATGTTTTCACTTCCATCTATTTTCATTCTAAATATTAATAGTGTCTCACATCTCTTGTGAAAGCTTGCACCTTTCTGGTTTAGGGCACAGGTTGCTTAACTCTTCCTCCCACCTCTCCTTGGTGGCCAAAACTGATGCTGCTTTTACCCAAGAAAGCCCAAAGCTCAGGTGCCCTGGGGCAGGAATCATCTGCCTCCTCTCTGCTGCCCTCAGTGAGTTTTGATGGAGCACTTGGTTCAGATCAGTGAGAGGATCCTGCTGCACTCGTGTCACCCTGCAAGGCTTCTCTCAGCAAGGGGGGATTAATTGAGCATCATCTCCTCTCAAAAACCAGAAGAGTTTGGCCAAGACCTGGCTGGCAGCAGGATTCCCTGGCTGGCAGCAGGATTCCCTGGCTGGCCCCTGCTGGAGGATGGCATCAGCCCAGCAGCATCAGAGGGAGGCAGACCTGCACAGTGCCTCTCAAAAGCCTTTTTTCACATCTTGGAACAAACCTTGCTTTAAATACAGGGCTAAGCAATATCTTAGACAATACTTCTGGAGCAGTTACAATCACCTGAAGTGTTATTCTTCTCTTTGCCCAAACTCATCCCTGTCACCTCCACAGAATCACTACTGTGTTTTCCTTCTCTGACAGCTTGGAGGCTGATTTTCAGAACAGCCTGTTCATGCATCTTAGTGAGATGACTGAAGTGCTTGGTCCATTTGATCAATCCTTGCAGTGCTGAGAACAACATAAATCTTCACTCCTAATGAAACTCACATTTGTACCATTTCCCATCTCTTACACAATTGCCTTTTGGGCAGAGTTTGGAGTTTCTCAGGAGCCAGGGAGATGATACACAAGTTTGTGATGAGTTCTGATAGAAATCTGGTCCAAGGCAACAACACTGGCAGATCCATTTTCCCAGCCTGCAGCTGGGAGAAGACTGGGACAAGCCCACTTCCCTTGCTCAGCAGGGATGCCCACCTAAAGTGAGGCTGGTGGAGGTTCAGTGGCTTCATTGAAGCCTGTGGGCACTTTGGGCTGCCTTTAGCAGGCCAGAACTCATCCAAGCTTCAGTGTGGAGTTGTGTTTGGTTATTGCTGTGTGTTTGAATACTCTGAGGATGTGAAGAAGTAGAATGTTTTCCTTTATCTGCAGTATCTAATGCTGCTGGTCTTTGCCCTAGCTCAGCAGGCACAGCTCTTCCCCAGCACACCTCAGAGGTCACTGCATGTTCCAGTTTCCAACACTGGAACACATCTAAAGGATATCAGAGAGGAAAAGTGTGTCAGGGCTCAGTTGAGAGTGACTGAGAGGATTAGGTTGTGTTGATCAAATGTAAAAGCTGCTGTGGGAAGGAAATTGCCCGTTGGAAACGTCAATAAAACAACAGACATCTTTCATGTTGTTACAGCACAGCTAACAAAAACTCTGGTGCTGCAATGCCCTGGAGGTGAAAGGCTGAATGATGTCCTTCATAGGCATATTTTTACTGGTACTTGGATTCTGAGGTGTCCATTCTTTCATCAGGAAAACCTCTGATGCCCTTTTAAGTCGTGCCTCTTGTACCTTGAATTCTGTCTACAATCTCCCCATCCACTGACTGTGAGCTCCTTGCTCCCTTCACTGAGCATGGAGCTCTTCCCTGGAGAGGTAAATCCAGGCCTGGCTGGTGCTCACTGCTTCTGGCACTTTCTGAAGCACTTCCCTGCCCCTCTGGTATCAGGAAGAAGTGTGCTTGGCTAATAAATCAAAGGAAAAACTAGAATAGTGCATCCCCAAGGGGGACAGTAGAGATGAAAAGTATTTGTCAAGGCATGCCTCACTTAGATGACCTGGAAAAAAAGTCATAAATATGGGTAGTGTAGTGTCTCCAGAGTGCCTCCAGTGAATTAAAATAAAGAAACCCTTAAGCACATGAGTCTGAAGTCACCAGGACAGCTGGAACTCAAAGGTGAGAATAATTTACAGAGAACCCAGTGGCTTTGTGTTCCCCACATGTTCTCCTGCAGCACAAAAGTAACCTGCTGGTGGAACTGGTTTTCAGTGATTTATCTCCTGCTCCCTTTCAATTAGTATTGAAAATGTTTGACTTACAGTGTAAAACCTGTTAGTGACATCATTCCAGGGCAGTAAATCTTGGCATAAGGAGGCACAGAGGCTCCCAGCCCTCTGCACCCTGGGCAGAGGTGTAATGTCTGTAATGCTGCTGCTGTGGGCAGTGATCTGGGGTGTTTATTCCTTAGGCTTTATCTCTGCTGCTCCAGTCCCAGCCTCAGCAGCACACACTGGTGCACACACAGACCCTGATGCCTCAGTCTGGTCCCACACTGGGAGCAGAGGTTACTCCAGTGGCTGCAGCCCTGCTCTGACACTTTGGGGAACTGACCAGTGACCAGACATGCCTCCAAGCTGAGTGTTGGCCTGGGCCTTGCTCAGCCAATAACTGGCATTTATTGACTTTAAAAATTTAAATTTGTATCTGGAACCATATTTCTCAAAGCCTCCTTTATAGTGCTCATGATTGTTTCTCTCTGGGTACTTTCATAAACTGTTGCTGCACGTTTCCTTGGGAAGCCTCTGTGGTTGTAAATCGTCAGCAGATGTCTCAGTTTTCTGAACCATCAAGAAACTGGCAGCTTTACAGACAGAGAAATTAGGGAGAACATTTTTCCTGTTGTTACGTTAAGCACAAGAGGTCTGCAGTTCCTGAGCATATTTGTATTTCGCTGTTCAGTCTTGCCCCCAAGGAATCCATCCATCTGATATCCAGCCCTGTTTTGAAACAGAGACTAGAAATGCCATTTCTGTGCTGTCAGGTTTTGCAATCCTGACAGATCCCCAGGGCTAGCCTGGTGTCCACTCTGCCCAGAAAGCCAAGCTCATTAGCAGGGTCACTAATTGCCCCCTCTGTGATCCTGTGGCCGCTTTGCTGTCCCTCTCCCTGCAGATGCAGAGAGCTGCTGGCTCCTTCCTGCCCGGGGGAGGCCTGAGGGATGGCTGCATGTGCCTCTGCAGCTGGAAGCCAAGCACCACATTTCATTCCTGGTCTCCTCTCCTCTCCTCCTGAGCCTGGGACCACATCAGCCACAGCAGGCAGGAAGAGGTGGGGAGTTAAGCCATGCCTCACTTAGTCCCTGCAGAGCTTCCCTTTGCTTGTTTTGACGAATTTTTGTCCTTTTTTTTTTTTTTTTAATTTCATTTAGACCCAGTTGTAACCATACAAAAGCAATCTGGTGCAGCATCACGTTCTAACCCAGAGCCAGCCCAAAGCACCAACTTTCTGGGCACCAAACAGGCAAGAGCCACTGAGAATATAAAGCTCTACTGGCTGGTGTTCCTTGCAGCAGCACAGCCCAGGTGTATTACAGAGCTGGTCCAGCATATCAACACAAACACAGCATTTTTGGGGCTGGTGCATTCTCTGATTCCTTAACAACACACTCCGCAGTGCCCCTCAGTCCTGCAAAGAGAAGAGGCTTTTGGCTGTGGTAAAATGTGAGCCTAATCCCTGGATTTAGAAAAGGGAGGAGGATTTCTCTCCAGTCTGCTGGGGGATGAACACTGTGTTTGTAAATCTGCAGCAAAAAGCTGGGCAAAACATCTGTGTTAGAGAGAACACAGCCTGGAAGGAAAATGGAATTCCCTTGCATCGCAGTCTCTGTGAGGTTTCTGCCAACCTTTTTTATCCTGTTTTCTGGCAAGCCAAGAGTTTCAACCAATTGTTTAGTGCTTCCTCCCTCTTTAGTAGTGCTGCTCACAACAACTCATACCAGCTCATCATTTCTGTGCAATTAGAAAAAGTCCTGTTTGGTGTTACCAAAACAGAGGGGAAACAAAGCATAAGCAGTCTGTTTCAAATCCACTGCCACTGCTCAAGTCCTGCCTCTCAATGGATCTCTGAACACCTTAAATCTTTGCTGTCTGCTGAACAGGACCTGAGGGTGAACTGAGCTGCTTTTCACCTGAAAAACAACAAAAAACAACAACAGCCAAAATGTTTTTAGCATTTTCAGCCCTGGAAAAACAAGCTTTGAAGAAATGCAAAATGTGGATGTCCCAGAGACCACAGCACAGCCAAGAAGTCATTTCCCCATTGATATCCATGAATTTACCACAGGACAAGGGAAAGGCAAAGGCTGTACAGCTTTTGGCAGCCAAAGAGCAGAGAGGTAGACCAGCAGGAGTGGCTCCTCTGCCTCTTTCTTTTACTGGCAGTCAGTCCTTGCTTTCCCTTTTTGATCTTCCTACAGCACTGCAATAGGACTGGAACCCCCCACTGCCTGTGTGGTTTTCACAAGCCCAGTGGGTCCTGCAGAGCTGTTCTGGTGCCAGCAGCCCAGCTGCTGTCCCTGTGCTCACACGTGGCAGATGCCTTTGTCCCCAGCCACAGACATGCATCATCCTGTGCCGTGTCCAGCAGGGCTTGGAAGATCCTCCAAGCCCTGGAACTGAGTTGTCATAGAACAACAATGCAATGAGAAAACTCTTGAACAAACAAGAGTGGGTCTGGTTTACATATAAATAATTCTGTTAGACCTGGAACACAAACATATCGAGCATCGGGTCAATAAGCCACGAGAGAAACAGCAAGGAAATGTGAATTGGCTGTTTCACACCCCAGGGTAACCAATAAGCAGAAGGGCCACAGAGGCCAGGGAGGGGACCTGAGAATGGGATTTCTGCATGTCCACAATCTTTTGGGCCCTGATATTAATGTAGAATCCAAGCTATCTGCAGTTTTTGGTGGAATCTAACAAGGCATGAGGAATCCCAGAAGAATCAGAGACCTGATTCAAAGAAGGAGAGATCAGACTGTGTTGCAGTGCTGCAGAGAAGATTGGAGTCTTATTTGTAATCTTCTTGGAAAAAAGATTTAAGAACTCAGAAAAACAGTAACCTGAAAGGAATCTGTTGTTTTTACCAGGGCAAGAGCAAATATTTAAAGTTCCATTGAAAAGCCCCAGTGTGTCTCAGAGGTATGCAGTGGGCCAATTGATTGTATTTCCAATTTGTCTTTTTCTCTGCAGGGAAAGGGTCTTTTCAGCAGATTATCTGTTCTTGTTCCAATCCTCAGTAACAGCAGTGCAAACCCATATGAGCTGTCCTTTGGGTAACTGGGACATGTTGCCTCTCTGCTGCCCTATCTGCCTGTCCATCTGCAAGAAGGTGCCAGGTCCTGCCTCGTGTTTACTGAGGGATTGCTGCCTTCATTGTGTTGACTAATTTGGCAAAGTGAAATACAATTCCTTATCCAGCTCCATCTTCTTCTCAGCTGCGAAAGGAGGTTTCACATGCAATCAGTTTCATGGAATGCTTCAGTCACTTTGAGGGAGGGACCTCACTGCTTTGGGGAGAAACTGTAAATTTTGAGAGGAAAATGGAGGACTGACAGCTGCACAGGCTACTCTATAATGGTAAATAAAGTAAAAAATGTTGAGGAAAGAATCCCCTTTTGTGTCATCTCTCCCTTTCATTATCATGGTTAGTGGGCTGCTATGTTGGAAAAGCTGTTTTACAAGGAGAAAGAAAACCCCTTTTCCTCTGTGTAAGGCTTCTGGCATGAAAGACAGAATTCCCTCTGTGACTGTGTCCCTCTGAGTGGGCCAGCCCTTCTGTCTCTGTCCACAGCCCTTCACCATGCCTCAGCTTTGTTCAGCACTGCTTTATGTGTTCAGTTATTCTTTTACTCCTACAATCACTTCTGCTTCTGCCACTGCTGGGACTGGAGGGCATCCATGGCTTTCCTCCTTTGTCCCTCTCCCAGCCCCATGTGTGGGAGCAGCTCACAGCCCCTGTGCACCCCTGGTGAAGAAACATTTCTGCAGATTGTGTTCAGTAAGAACACCCCCAAACACATCTGCTGGGTCTGCTGGGTTCCTTGAAAGAGAGGGTTTGAAAAGCCAGGTTTGAACTGATCTCATGGGAAGGAAGGATTGGGAATGGCAAAGGGGCCTATTAGGGTTTATCATAATTAGGAGTTGGGTGGAAAGCAAGAATGATGCCTCTTAAGGAACACAGGTAGGGAGGAGGTCCAAGGTAAACCAGAATGGTCTGTGATTCCCTCCAGTTTCACCATAATTACAACTCACCTGTGAGAGGTACAGAGGCTGCTGGACCCTCCTCTGCTGCTGCAGGGACTCAGCACAGCCCTGCTCAGGACTCTCAGCATGGTCCCAGGCAGGTCTGTACCTGTGCACACGCTTTAAACCACTTTAAACCACTGCAATCACCTTGCACTGATGGTGAAAAGGAATTTCAGTGTGATGTACATGGGAAAGGGAAAAGGACAGGACTCTTCTGTTTCCTCCACCCTCTGATCTCCATCAAGAATCACAACTTAGCAACCTGATAGGATCTGTCCAACCTCTTGTTTCAGAATAATTCCAGGAAGGGTTTGCATAAACCAGCTGAGGAGTTCCTCCTTCTGTATGTGACTCCAATATCTATCCTGTGCCAGTGTATAAAGTTACTCTCATTATCCAGTTTGTTTTCCTCTCACCCAAACATCTATTCAGTGACTATTTCCGAGGACCACTAGATTGACGTCAGTCTCATTTTCATCTTTCACTCCTCCCTGAGGCATAGTTAAGGTCATTCCCTACTGCTCAGTTACAACCCAATTCTAGTTTTGGGCAGTGGCTGCCCAGTGTCCTCGAGAGTCCATTTGGCAATTGCCTGTCACCCTTAGGAATTCTCTCTGTCCGTGGTGGAAGTGAGTCAAGGCTGTCACTCCTCGACAGCCTCATGGCCTGAGAGATGGTATTTAGTTGGTTTTCTGCACCATTCCCATTCCTTTCTTGTGTCTGAACCATTCCTGTTGCTCCCACTGAATTTGCAGCAAATGTTCTAAAGCTTTCTCAGTTTATCTGTGGCTGTTTATAGATGTAGTCAGGTGTGTGTCCTGGCATCTTTCACATGCAGAGCACTCAGAAATACACCTAATTAACCTGCCAAACTCCCTTGTAAGGTGGGTGAGCTTTCAGACCCTCCACCTATCCATGCTGGAGTTCTCTGGTTTCCCCAAACTCCTCAGACCGTCGATGTCAGGACCGAGGTTAAACTCAGACATCCGTAGCTGCTCTTGCTGGGATGTGACCTTGCTGCTCCCACGGAAACCTCCCCGTTGGGTTTGCAACTGACACATTTCGTGTTACACATTGCAATCCATCCCTGCCCGCATCAGCAACAGCCGGGAACCTTTAACCCCTTCCTGTCCCCACCACATCGGGGAGGGCTGCAGGTATGTGCAGGGATGAGCACAGACAGGTCCTCCCGCCTGAGAACAGTTCAGGGAGTTCTCCCAGATGTCAGAGGGAGCCTTTCAGCTTAGTGTGAGATGTCCACTTTCAGTTTTGCATGCCCTGGACTGGGTATCTCTTATTTGCACAAAAAGTCACAGTAATTACTTTCCCTGTAAACAAAGAGCTTAATATGCTGAGGGGAATTCACTTAACTCGAGCCATGGCAGATTTATAGTTATTAAATGGAATGTCAGGAGGTTGTTAGCACTTTAGGAATCCTGGTTTGCTATTTCATAATCACATATTTATGGTTCCCACAGCACATTGTTTTTGTCTTGCAGTTCATTATGGCAGGTCTATTAAACTGCCACTGCTAAGCTTCAGGCCCTGGGCTGTAACTCTTTCCAGCACTGCTGTGATTGCACTTCCATTCTCCTGGGGCTGGTTCCATGGAGAATATAGAGGGGGCATGTTCTGCCCTGTGAAGCAGGCACAAAATGAAGCCTGTGAGTGATCCTTACTCTGAGGAGCACCCTCCTAACGAGAGGATTCTTTATGTGCCAGCCCAGATCTGGCTCTTGGAGCAAGTGGGGACAAACTGAGCCCAGCTCTGATGAGCTGAACTCCAGGAATGCTGCTGGGCTGGGAGGGGAGGGAGCAGCCCCTCAGCCCTGCCCCAGCTGCCCCCTCACACAGAAACCTCCCAGGCTTTCCTGCCCAACACTGCCAGCACGTGTCCACACTTCCATCCTCTCCAGACCTCCTCAGGTGTTTCAGTAAACTTGCAGTCCTCAGTTGTTCTCTTTTTTTCTGCTGTTAATTTATCTCTCTCTGCCCTGCTCTTCTCTTCCCTCTCCATTTCCATCAAGGCCTGGGGTGTTTGTGAAGCTTTGCCAGAACACCCAACCCCATGGCACTTGTCACATTTATGGAGGAGCAGGAGAAGAGCCCAACAATGCTACTCAAAAGTTAGGAAATCAGATTAATTTCAGCAAGAATTTCTTCACAGAAAGGGCTGTAAATTATGGGAAAGGGCTTCCCAGGGAGATGGTGGAGTCCCCATTCCTGGAGGTGTCCAAGGAATGCCTGGATATGGCACTCAGTGCTCTGAGCTGGTGACAAGGTGGGGGTCAGTCACAGGTTGGACTTGATGATCTCAGAGGTCTTTTCCAGCCTCTGTGATCCTGTGAAATGAGATGCCTTTGTAAAGAGCTGGTATTTTAAGGGGCCTTAGAGAGGAGGTCTTACCACAAAGGCAGTTCTAGCTCTGGAACCCTCTCAAATTCAGGCCACCAATGTGCAACTGCCCACCAGTGAGGACAGTGTTTAGGGCAGAGCTTGAGTACGCTGCACCACAAAGAATTCACCCTCCCAACAGAGTTTTTTTCTTCACTTTCCTTTTTCTTTTGTAGTAAGCAATTCAGATGATGCACTGAAAATCCTTGTCCAAATACCAATTTATTTAGTTGACTCATTCTCACACAGGGAATAACCTGGAGAGTGCTCTTTTGTTTTCCTCCTTCACACCTCTGCCTCCTCTTTAGAAAAACGTAAATTTTAAATTAATGGATAATCTAGAGTGCTACAGCTTTTCCATCAAGTTTAAAAAGCACATACCAAAATAAACCCAAAATTTCCACTTAGTACCCAAAACAGTAATAAAAAAAAAGGCAAAGCAGTGCATGAGCATTTTAATTCAGCAGCCAAATCACTGCCTGCATGTTCCCAAGGACAAGCAGGCATTGCTGAGCCTGTGGGAGCTGTGGGAGCAGCTCCCAGAGACCCCCAAGCTCAGGGAATCTGTGGCAATAAGAGATCATAACTGCAGCAAAGTAAAATACCAAAAGGCATATAATGAAACTTGGGAGCCATTTCAACCATTTAAAAAATGGAGAACAGGCCAAAGTAGCAGAAAATAGAGCAGGAGGAGTCTGAGGTTTATTCAGTTGTTACTGAAGAGAATTCCTGAACAGCAGTGGAACCAGGGCCAGAATCCTGGGCCCTGTGAACTCAGCTGTGCTCCTGTCCTTGAGACTATCAACACAGTTTGTTTTCTCTGCCAATCTTGCATTCATTTCTAGGAAAAGAAATCAGCAGGAACAGTGGGAGCTGTTCCCTTTTACGTATAACCAGCAAGGTTAGTACCTAAGCAGAGATGTGGTCCTCTCTTCCAGGCTCGATGCCCCCAGGCCAGGAAATAATTACAAGTCTATTAGTCATGAGGCCAATAACAGTGGGCTGAGGTGAGTGCCATCACTGTCCTGCTCAGAGCACACACTTTCACTGAGGTGAGGTGTCAGCCAGCAGAACCAGCACCACTTCAGGCAGCGGTGCAGATGCTGTTTGATTTTCAGTTGTGCAGTGCCTCAGCTCCCCAGACTTAGTCTTGCCCAGAACCAGACTCACACCCCACGTCCAAAGGAACTTTCAGGTCGAATGAGGATCTGTCCTAGTTAGAATGTAGCTGGGAGAGGTGGAACTTTCCCCTCGTTAGACTGCAGGGTCTGCATTAAGCATCTGTTTTGGCTGGGATTGGAGTGAGTGACCCCGGAGGAGAGACAGCGGCAGAGCAGGGGGGAGCTCGGGCGTGCTCAGCCTCCCCAGCGCTGCTGCAGCAGCAGCAATTCTCATACCTCACCGTCTGTGCTGGGTGGCTTTGGCTTCCTTGGCTGGCATCCAGCAGACAGCAAGGATATCAGCTCTTGTTATTCCAGCTCCTTTCCCTGTCTGCCTTCTGGTGCCTTTGTTGTGTGAGTGCAGAAACTGCTGTGCATACGTGTAAAACTCAATAGTCCACTCAGACACTTACAGAAAGGTTTAAAACTAGATTTCCATGCTTAAAAACTAATAGATGAAACTGAAATTCTGCTCAAGGACCCAAATGAATAGAGGAAGCAGTGTATGGAGGGAGAGTAACAAATAAGAGTGGTTAGCAATCACTGGTTTCCATTTCCAATATTTTTAGGTTTTATCCACTCTGGAAGTTTCTCTGTGAGACTTGGATTTTCTAAAGAGGCTTTTCAGTGCAGCAAATCAGCATTCCCAGTGCTGCCCACTGTACCTGTCCCTTACCATGCTGTGATTGGGATTTTTTCTGTGTGACACCAGTGGATGGGAGTTTTTTCACAGGTATTTCTGGCATCAGGCAAAGTGTTTCTTACTGATGCTGGTCAGTTCTGGGCTCTCATTACACAGGCTTGGCCTTACCCCAGTGCTGAGGCCAGCCCCAGGCTCTGTCAGCTGAGGTGGCTGCAGTGTTCCTGGCAGGGGACTCACCCTGGCCAGCCCCATCTCAGGCTGGATGTGCTTCAGCTCCTTCCTATCCCCAAAAACTGCCCTCACCTTGGCCTTTCACAAAGCTGCCCCTCACCAAACCCTAAGGGTGCCCCTGGGAGCTCCCACAAGCCCTGCTCACCCCTATGCTCTTTTCAGTCAGCTGAAGCAGCTGGAGTTCTAAAGCAGCAGTGCTGAGGGCAGTGCTGGGCTGGTGTGTGCAGCTGATGGATTTGCTGCTCCCACCAACTCACACATTCCTGGCACCCAAACAGCTCATCCCTGTCCTGAGCAGCCTCACCTGCCACAGGGATGTGCCCAGTGTGATCCAGTGTGATGAATGGAAGGAAGGGAAGCACCTGGAATGCAGAGATATGAGAGCACCTGGGATAGAGTGCTTCTCCTGAGCAAGGGACATTCTCCTACCATCCTGCCAGGGCACAGGGGCTCCTTCTCCCCATCCCTCAACCCCAGCTGTGCAGGCTGTTTGTACTGAATCCATCTGCATGGAATTTGCTGGATTTAACTGCTAACAAATTTATTAGGAATCACATTTTGCACAGCTGTCACCAAAGGTAGTTCTAGATTTAGAAGAGTAATTTTGAGGTCCAGTAATCACAGTGTATTTGGAAACAGGGCACACACACTGAAGTCAATGTTGTTAGAAGAGAGAATTGGCAATTCCATGCAGACAAAACAAAATTTAACCATCCCAAACCACGGAATTGTTCAGCCTGGAAAAGATCACGAAGCCCAACCATCCACCCAGCGTCACCACCACGTCCACCAGCAAAGCCTGTCCTCAAGTGCCACATCCACAGGGATGAATCAGGATGCTGAACACAAACTTCATCTTTCAGCAGGGCTTCCAGCTGAGTCTGTGCAAAGGGATCGAAATGTGAAGTGTTTCAGTTGTTTAGACATTCCAATATTTCAAGTTTTCAAACAAGTCCACAGGTTCACACTGAGTGGGGCCAGTTCTAGAGTAGGATAAGAGATAAGGAGACACCGAGTCATATCCCAAAATCTAGTCAGCCCTCAGTAAATAATCACCCAGCATGTCACAAGCCTCAGTTTAGGAGAATTTAAAAGCAAAATCAGGCACATGATCAGCCCAACCACTAAGTCACAGCAAAGCTAATGGTAAAAACAGCTCTTATACCTTGACTTTTGCATGCAGCTGAGTAAACTGCCTATTTCAGGGGAGTCCCAGCTCTGTGATGCTTTGTGACTGTACAACTGCAACTTTGTCCCTCAGTGATGTGCACACTCATGGTTATGGATTGCCTGGGATGAACTTGTGCCTCATAAATCACAGCAGCACTGCAGGAAGGCTGATTCTGCCAGGGATGTTTACAAATTCCACCTCAGGCAAGGTGCAAGGTGCACACATCTCACCAGGGAGGCTGGAAGTGGTGATGCAGCAGTTCTACCCCATTATTCAGATCATGCTCCAGAGCTAGGAATTATTTGTCTACTGCAAAATACCTCTCTTGAGCACATAAAATCTGAAATAGGCAGCATCATCACCAACATTAGTTGGCTGATTTAAATTCTTTTCTGACCAAATCCATCTCTTCTGTCTGAGGCTGCCATTTCCCACCTCCCTGAAAGGAAAAGATTTGGTGAACCACAGGAGACTGTCACAGCACCCAAACAAGTTGATTTTATCTTGTTGAAGGCCCATGAAATCTACTCTACTCTAAGGAGATATTGACCTTTTTTACAGTAACTGGTAACATCTGTAAACATCTGTATTTGCCAAGGCCTTTCTGAACTGATGAAATATTCATCCAAATCCCTTTGTGTGGGGAAATTAACTCGATACCTGTGCTCAGACCCTTCTCCTGCCCAGGCTCATCAGCTTGCACAGCCCACACTGAGGTGCAGGATCACAATTCTGAATTCTGTTTCTAGATAAAATAAATATGTGTGCTGTTATGCAGACTTTGGTTTGGATCTCAGCTCCTTCTGTTGGAATTGTCACACAGCATGAAAATGTTACCAATTTGTACAGAATTTGCTTATATTAAACCCAGGTCAATATATTATGCCTGATTAACATAAATTTAGGAAAGGTTGTTAGTTTAACAGGAACCAGAACTCTGTTCAGGGCTTGTCACTAGCCTGGGAAAATCTGCTCTCTGCTGCTCTCTGATCTGCAGCTCGTGACCTTTGCTGTGCCTGAGTGCCAGCTCTTGTGGATAAATGCTGTCTGCAGGTTCAGGGCCTGGGCAGGGCTCACCTGGGTGAGGCTCTCCTTGAACACAAACACTGCACACTGCTCCATGCCACACTGTGCTGCAGTCTCCTGTGTTCTGGCACACGGTGAAGGGAGGAAAAACTCAACCCGCAGTTTCTTTGCAACTGCTCTGGGGAGGAGTGACTTGGGATTTCTGAGATAGCCACTGCCCTGACTGTCTTGGTACCCAGAGGAACACATGCTTGTATTCAAAGCAGAAAAATCCCTCTTGTCTACTACACTCCTAAAATATTCAGAAGTTCCTGTTTTCCCTGTAGAAAGTTGAGAGAAGACACTAAACAAGGTACAAATATCAAAGGTCCTTTCCCCTGGACACCCCATATGGGGTGCAGCAGTTGCTTTATGATCCCTCCATTCCCACAAGAGAATTCAGAAAGCAGAAACCTTGTCTAAATAAAGACAACCTTGGCAAAGCAAATCATTCCAGCCAGAGATTTCTGTCAAGGCAGCCCGCGGTCACCGCAAGGCCATGAGGCAGGAACGGGGAGCGAAGGAGCAGGAGAGACATTTTCCTGGAAATAAACAAGAGAAGGAGCAGCAGATGGTGAGAGATGCATGTGAGTGCTGTGGATGCCTCAGTACCGCCCAAGGGAACACTCCAAGAGTGGTTATTTCCTGACAGGCTCTCTCCAGAGCAGGGTTTCCAGCCTTTACACCCTCCCTGAATCCCAGCAGCCAAGGTAAGCAGGAGAAAAGCAGCACAGGTGCTCCTACATGAACTACGCACATCTCAGAGCTTAATATGTCACATGTATGTGTCAACCCTAACCCTACATATGTGTTAATTTTCTTATAGGGTCTGAATTTCCCTTGAAAACTCAAAAGAAGTTGGATTTCAGCTGCATGGAGCTCAGGGAGAACAGAGAGTGAGCACAGAGGTCACCCCCAGGGATGGTTTGGTACAGCAGCAGCTTCTGTCAGCCACAATGTCAGCTCTGCCAAGGATGGTAGACTCAGGCACAAGAGCCTTCCCCCTGACCCAGCCAGTGGTGGCACACAGAGCCAAGACTAATTTACTTCTCTAAGTCAGGACCTCGGGAAGTAGAGCCCCCATGCAGAAATGTCCCTGCTGTTCAATGCAGCCCCTATTTAATACAGGAAATATAGTCTTAGATCAACTCTGCTGTTCAATCAGCTGTGGAACTCATGGTAGTTGGGATGAAAATGGGATTGGCAGGGAAATTATCTGAGATAGCCTCAGCAGAAACTGGAAATAAAAGAGGGAAGAGCTGGCAGCTCCTTTCACACTTTGGCAGGAGCTGATGATGCCAGGAGCAGGCAGGAAAGTTTATTGGGAATTTGGATGTTCATTCTTCTCCAGGCACATGGTTCCTCCTACCTACATCAAGGGAGGAGAAGTGTAAGTGAGGTGGTCCCTGCTGACACCACCAGTCCCTGCAGGAGACAGAACCCTGTGAGAATTCCTGTCCTGTCTCACAGCTCCCCAAACACCCTCAGCCTGCTCCAGGCACTTGCTTCCCTCTCCAGCTATGCACAGCTTCTGCAAAGAAGCAAGGAAGTGCTAATATTGATTTGAGTAACATGAAATATTGGGGACTCAGAATATTCTGCTTTCATAATGGTAAACCATAAAATCCTAATCTTTAGGGGATATCTGTATATCCTGTTGAGCTCAACAAATCCTATTTGAGGAAAGACCTTACATTATCCAGTTCAACTCATGGTTCAGAAAGAAACCTAGGGAGAATGTGGCACCAGGAATGAAAGGCTGGTTCTTTGTTGGAGTGTCTGTTCCAGGGTTTAATCACTTTGCTCTTAAAAATGAGTCCATGTTTCCTATTTCAGATTCTCTGACTCTGCAGTGAATTCCAGCCAATGCCTTTTTCCCCTGTCAGACCAGGCAGGAACAGGCCACAGATGCTACACAAAGAGGTGATTATGATTTTTTTCGTCTCCTTCCTCTGCTGTTTTTTTGCTTAAGGCATTAAGCGAATGCAACTTTAAGGCCATGTTAATTTGCAAAAGTTGTATATTGCAAAATCCTCTCGACTTTGGAGCATTTCTAAAGCTCTGCTGTCCAGGAGTGTTTTTGTTGATCTCAGAGCTGGTGACACACTCATGAATTCTTACAGAAGCCACATGTGACAAACCAACAATAGGAATGAGATGTTTGACAACACAGTGTGGATCAAAGAGCCTTCTGCTCCCTCCACCAGTGCAGCATCACTTCTTCTGTATCACACAGATGCTTTGAAGACAAAACCCTCAGGTTTTTGATCCTCAGATCCAAATGCCTGACCCAGCACCAAAATTAAAATGCTGACCAAAAAAAGCAAGGTACCAAGGTCATGTACTCCATGCTCTCCTGTCAGGAGTCAGAACACAGTTCCCCAGGGTCCTGTGAGGTACATGCAATTACAGAGGCAAACAGAAGCCCTTTCTGGTCATTCAGGGTTTGTGGCTGTTGTCCTTAAATGAAAAATACTGGAGTGGCCAGGGAAATGATGTACATGGAATCCAGTTTCTAATTTTGTTCTTAGATTCCCACTTAAACTTCTGAAAGAAACACCAGAAAATGTCCATCCCAAGGTCAGGAATGAAGACAAATAAATAAATATGTAAATATTGTAATTTGTCTGGGTTGCAGTCACTGCAAAATGGCCACTAAATTCAACAGGGTGAGTAAAATTTTACAGTTTGGTTGTTATTCTGGAACACTGACAACAGATATCATCTTGCAGAGAGGAATGATTCGTCCGAGTGCTTAGAGGATGGGAGCCCTGGACAGGTTCTGAGGCTGATGACCAACATAAACAGGCTGTAAATTCAGTAGGTAATAGTGCAAGTCAAAGGAAAAGAGGGAGAGAAAGGAAAACATATGGCCAGAGTCTGAGAAGTAGATCAAAGTTTGAATAGTGAAAACAAATCCAGAAATTCAGACAGGGAAATATTTGCTCCTGCCTCAGCACACACAGCCAGTCCTGCTGAGGAGCTTGTGTGGGACACCAAGCACAGAGCCTCAAATGGAAACTGAACTCAGACACCTCTGAACTAATGGAATCTGCAAACCCACATCCACACTGAGCAGCAAGGAGGCCCTTGACTTGAACTCTGGAGGAGTCCAATTGCAAATCCTGTGGCTCTGACCCTCTCCAACCAACACCACCTCCAGGCTGTTCTGCAGAGCTCCACTGCCTGGTGACAGCTGACACAGCTCAGTACTTACACACAGATTTTAAAACATGAACTGAAGGATTTTGTTCAAGAGCTTGACCAACACTGAGGCATAAAAGAGGTTGTGAAGCAACATGGAGACATGAGTGGTGCTGCCCTAGAGCTGGCAGTGGCTGGTACAGGTGGCTCCATCTCTGCCAGGCAGGCAGCAGGTTACAGAAAGTATTTTATTGTTTTATGTGGTGAGCTGTGACTTCTCTGCAGAGGAGCTTGTACATCAACATCATTTATTTTTGGTCTTGACAACTCCTAGCTTCTGTGGTGAGTGACAGCACTTGTCAAAACCCACTCAAGTTCAGTCTTAATGGCTGAGCATATCCAGCACTGGTAAATACTCTCAGTTATCTTTGGGGCCTCATGACAAAAATAATTATGTGTTAGCATGTATTATTGCCACAGACCTCAACCACACAGGGCAGGTTGTGCGCAGTGACACAGGTCTCTCTGCAAAGTGACACAGAATTATGAACTGTTTCCTCTCAGGGAAGCAGTTAGTGAGGAAATTGAAGAGGGCTGAGGTGGAGTATTGACCCTGCACAGCAAGGACATGCCTTGTGCATCATCCCACCTCTGGTGTGTGTCCCTTGACTTTCAGGAGAGTGGTATTGGAGCCTCTCCAACCTGGCCCTGCCCAGTTCTCATTGCAAACAAGGAGGCACTGGGGCTGCTGTGACCAGAAGCAAGAGATGTGCTGCATTCCTTCCCTTACTGTCCCAGCTCCAGCTCCTCAGGCAACACAGTGAAATTCCCCAGAAATGCTGAAAACAAGGAACCAGTCTGGATCTGCAAACCCAGCCTGGACTTGGAGGGAAAGAAGGGTTGAATGAACCCCAGGGATGTACAAACAGCTAAACCCCAGGTAGGCAGAGGGGCAATTGGGGTTGGAATCTGGGAGAGAACTGATGCTGGCAGAAGATAAGAAGGTATCAGAGTAGTGAATTCAGCTTGGAGTAAGTTTTTCTTGGGAAGAGCTATCTGTGTTTGCCAGCACTGTGTGTGTTGATGGTCTGCAGCTGTGGACAGCAGCTGAGTGTAGATCTACTCCTGCCTGAGCAGAAATCATGGGCTTGGAAAGGACTTGTTCTGGCAAGCAAGTGTAGAGAGCTTGCGTTAGAGAGCTGGGTGACACAGCCACAAATACAACCCAGAATCCATAGTTAATTTTTGGTGAAGATTTACCCTTTGTCCTTATTAGCTTGCCTTTAAACAGACATGATAAATGCTGTTCTTTGCTCAAATGTATTCTGAAGGAGCCTGAACTTCCCCAGCTCACTCTTTAATCATCCTCTGGCTTACACGTTTGTCTTTCCTTCCAAGATGCTGGTAATAAATAAAGCTATTTAAATGGTCACAGTGCTGTGGCAAGCCTGCAAGCCCATACATCTTGTCTTTGGGTTGTTGGTATTTTTTAAGTGCCTCCATATTTCTTAATTTCAAAGACTTGAGGAGTTCAGTGCTCCTCTGCTTGTTTTCTGCCTCGAGATGCCTGGTGAAATGTCTGCTGACATCTTGTCTCCTGTGTTAGTGGCAATGGCAGGTGAATAAGCAAAACAAGACAGCAAGTGCCTGGTGCCTGGGCCACAGCACAGAGATAAAGGAGAAGTGCTGCTCATTTGTCTCCATCTTGTCCTCCATGACTGGACAGGGAGAGAATGTGTGAGCTTGTATCTGATGTACATTTATACCTAAGTAAAAGTTTTTTTACTCTAAGGATGATCAAAACTGGAACAACTTGGCATGAGAGGCTGTGGAGGCTCCATCCTTGGAGATATTATGGCCTTTATAATATAAAGAGAACCAACAAGACTGTATATTCTCTCTGCTGCAAAGCAAGAAACAGTGCTGGCATCAAAACCATCTGGATGTTGGAGTGAAACAGGAGCTGATGTCTCAGCTGCAACAAGAGATAACAACACCCATCTATCTCCAAGATTTTTGTCAGTTTGGAAAACTGGAGCCTGGAAAGATAGCCAAAATCACCTAGAATAATCTCAGGCAAAGTACAGAACAAATTAATTAATAACCTCCTCCTTGAACCTCTGGAATGATGGCTCTGTGGCTGATTAATTGTGGCAGTGAGTTGCCCAGGACTGATCATGTCAGCTGTACTGCTTTCCATGGAGGGAGTTCAATCCCTGGCTTGGGGAAGTGACGGTAGAGAAGTTCTGTGATGAAAGGGAATTTGAGCTTTTAAGACATTTGGATCATTAGGAAAGAGTTATTGTGTGTAGCATTGATTCATCAGCTTGTGCTTTTAAGTTAATGAGCTCTATTTGGCAACTGTGATCTCTCCTTTATCTCGACTGCAAGCAGTAATCAATCAACACCCAGCACTGAAGTGACTGGAGAAGCACCAACTGCAAACTGTGCCCTTGGCAAGGATCTGGATATTCACTGGAACCTGCAAGGAGCTCTGGCTGTCTGAAGAAACTTCCCATCTTACCCACTGCTGAATCACCAGCTTGGGGTTGTTCTGGGATACACAAGAAGAATGGACAGAACATCACCTGCCAGAGAGCTGTCAAGCACTGAAGGGAAAGGAATTCCTTTGCTGGGATTTTTCTGGCAAAAATCTCAAAGCTCAAGGTGCTTACCAAGTATTGGACAAGGCTTCATCTGAATTGCAAATCCAAAAGCCAGACAACTGCAAGGTGCCAGCATATGCTCTAATTATTTTCCAAGCATTCACCAGAGTTAGAACTTTTCATGCAGCTTCTCTACAGTCTTCCTTTGTCAAGCTGTAAATCAGGGATAAAATTTACTCAATGACTCCTAAACACATGAATGGAACCATTACAGCTATTCCACATGATTGCAGTTCTCCAGGTCCTGGGCCTGGAGCTGAGTTCCAGTGGTCTGCTCCTACCTGGCTGAATATTTCCATGAGCACTCAAAGCTGCACTCATACAGCCAGAAAAGATTTTAATTCTTGAAAGAAAGATACCAGAACCAGCACTACCCCAAGGTCTCATAGGAAAGCTTCCTGGAATTCTTTATGGATGGAAAGAAGCCTTGACAATTAACTTTTGTTGATTTCTTCTTGAGGTTGGGAAAAGAGAACATTAAATGGAGGAAAATGTTAGTTTGACTGAAAACAAAAGCAAAACTTGTTCTACAGCCAGGACTGAGCTGGCATTTCTTTCTACTGTCTGCAAAGGATAATAAAATTAACCACCAGGAAAAAAAATCACATCTCACAATCATGAATGTGATTGCATCAGACTTTCTAACTACAGCTTGGTGAATATGTGTAATAAATACAGAATTAAACACAGGGAAAAAAAAGAAAGTCATGTGAATTTAGGTAGCACAACTCTAAATAAAGTTCTGTTTGCATCAACTCTTCCACAGAGATTTTCCAAGCGGAATGACAAAGTACTTCACAAACTTGAACCAGCTCCTCACCCTTTGAATGATTTGGGGAAACATTTCCCTTGGAATGTGGGAGATAACTGAGTCATGGAAACAGCAGAGGTGAAGGAGTGGTCTGGTGGCACAGGCAGGGATCACTCCTCTCCTTCCCACTCAGCTGAAGGTGCATCAGCATCAAACTGCAGCAGAGCAGGTGTGAGCAGTGCTTGGATCTGCTGCAGCCACTGACCAGCCTGAGAAACCAATTCTAGTTTTGCCTTTAGTAAAAGACCTATTCATGTCAGCACCATTGCTTAGGAAAGATAGGTCAGCACAGATGTGAGAACCTGTGAGTTGAATTTCAGGTGGTTCACTGGCATTATTTAGGATGCTGTGAACACTCTGCCTCCAGTGAAGTGATGCTGGGTCTTCCCCCAGACCAGTAAGGGCTGAAATCCTGAGTTCAGAAAGGAATTCCTGGAAACATCCCCAGTTTGACTCACCTGGACTCTTGCAACATTCCTCAGTCCCAGGGAAAGACACAGAAATCATGTACACATTTATAGATCATGCCTAATTCACTCTGGTTTAAGCCCTGTCATGGCTGAGGAAGTGCTTTCCAACACATTTTCCAGAGGACTATGTTGTTACCGACTATATTGCACTCTTTAATTTGATTTTATTCTGGTAATAAGACACAAAACAACACCAGAGACCCCCCTGATGCTGCTTGTGGCTGACCTGCTTTCTGTGAGATCTGCAGATATCCATCCACATCACTCAAAACCAACCTGGCCTGTTGCTCTTTGCTGCAATACCTGCCCCAGGCTACCTGCTTTCTGCTGAGAGCAAGAACTATTATTTTGGCTGTGTCTTCCTCTCCTCGTTGATCCCTGCAGCTGTTCTGGTGCATTTTTAGTTATCAAGAGACAGTTCAAGTTCCAAGAACACAAAGTAAATAAACCATTAATGGTGCCTGTACCAAATTAAAACCACTCTAATCTTTGTACTTCTATCTTTATTTACTCTACTAATTTCATGGCTGGAACAAGTCTAAATATAAACAAAACATTCTCCACTATCCATCTACACAGCCCAGAGATGTGGCTCCAAGGAAATGTGCTGGTGCAGCTAAAGGAAACCCACAGTAGCAAAATCCATCAGTTTTCAACCTTTTCTAAATGACCACTCAGATGTTGTGAACTGGGGTGAAATTCAGCCCGTTAAATAATGTAGAAAGTGAAGCATGTTCATCATTCTCTGACACCTTTTCCACCTCTGAAGGCTCTCAGATGGCTTCTCCTGAGCCTCTCTCAGGGCAAGAACACAGGCAATCAGATCTGTTTCCTGGCCACTGTGCACTGAAATTACACAGTGGTTGGAAGATTAATTTCTTCTCTTCTAAACAAGACTGTCAAGATGGAATATCTAGAAATTCTTCATACCAAGGTGTTTTTAAGCCAGAGGAGTTATTTCTTATTGAAAGTGGTGGAAAAATCCATCCAGCAAGCTTTCAGAAGTGAACATCACAATGTTATGTATGGATAGGCAGAGGGAAGAATGGATGATTTCAGGGGTTCTTGTATTTCCAAGTGCTGTAACTCTGCTGTTTTCCCTGCCCCTGTTCCATATCAGCCAGCCCACACTCCAAACACAACCACAGAGGAAATGCATCAAGGCAGGAGTTCTTAATAGTTACTGAAAAATGAGTTCTAGAAATGAATAAATGTTTGCAGTGATCTAGACAGTAAAATATTGGGAAATACTTTTTTTGTGCTTGTACCAAACAGTTTTTGAGAATGACTAATACACTATTTCCACTGGCTCCAAAACATGCAGGTACAAATTGTTGCATGAGATAGGGGGAATATCTGTTCTTCCCCAGCCTATTGCCTTAAAACTATGAGGTTTGAAATCCCCAATTTCTATATTTTAATAACTCATATATGTGGTTGGTTGACCAATCATGCCTGGCCACAGAGAGGAGAGTTTCTCTTGAGAAGATTCTTTCTTCTAATACAGCATAAAGTAATTTAAGTCACCTGGGTCATCATGGTCCTCTGAGTCTCCTCAGAGCGTTATCAAATTCAGTCTCCTCAGCAAACAGTAAAACACAAGGTAAATGTCATCCAAATGATGGGGCTTGTACAAAAAGCATTGTGGGAAGGAATATTTCAATATCCTGCCATTGTAATTTTCTGGGTCTATGACACTGTAAGCTGCTTTCACACTGCTTAATTAGCACAGTCATTAATATCCTGTTACAGGAACCAGAATGTGTTCTGAGTGTTCCATGGGGTTTTGCTAACTGACTTTATTTATTCACACAGCTATGGTGAACTCATTATCACATTCCCTGAATATGCCCCATAAGGGTAGTGAAAATCTGTCTGTGGTTAAGAGGATGGTCCTTGCCCAAACAAACAGCCCTTGGCATCTTGCCTCTCCCACACCCTGCCTGTATCCTTCAAGGCTAAGGGAGGCCACTGCCAGGATCTGGTTTGATCCCTGAAACACAAGCCATGGCAATTTTGCCCAGTAACACCTGCACTGGATGGTATCAGGATATTGTCTGCCTTGCTGTGCAAATAAACTCTCTTCAAGTTTTACAGCTGCTCATGGAACAAGAAATCTTTCATAAAAGCTTTCCTAGTTTACTTATCCAAAGCACTGAAAGATTTACAGCCTTTCTCTCGAGAGCCCATTGCATTGGCTGCCCACTCCACCACTAAAAACCTGTGTTATGTTCCTTGATTGCAGTGCTGTAACTCGAGGCTTCAGCCCTGGCATTTCATTATGCCTCTGCTGGGCACCAGGGATGGAACAGGCTGTTCTCTCCAGGATTCCCTCTGGCCATGCAGCTCTGAGATGGGAGGTTTGGTTGCTTCAGGCCAAAGCCCTGGGGAGGGCTGGAGGCACAGAGGTGAGCTGCAGCTTGGTTCCAGTGCCCTTTGAGGCTTCCCTGTGGCTCCCATGCAGACACTCGAGGCTCCCACAGGCCCTCTGCTGCTGTTCCTGAGTCTCCCACTGCTGGCACTGCTGTGCTCAGGGAGCTGTCCCACAGCAGATGTGTCCCTGTCCCAGAGCCACTCTCAGGGAGCTGTCCCACAGCAGATGTGTCCCTGTTCCAGAGCCACTCTCAGGAAGCTGTCCCACAGCAGATGTGTCTCTGTCCCAGAGCCACTCTCAGGGAGCTGTCCCACAGCAGATGTGTCTCTGTCCCAGGGCCATGCTCAGGGAGCTGTCCCACAGCAGATGTGTCTCTGTCCCAGGGCCACGCTCAGGGAGCTGTCCCACAGCAGATGTGTCCCTGTCCCAGAGCCACTCTCAGAGAGCTGTCCCACAGCAGATATGTCCCTGTCCCAGGGCCACTCTCAGGGAGCTGTCCCACAGCAGATGTGTCTCTGTCCCAGGGCCATGCTCAGGGAGCTGTCCCACAGCAGATGTGTCTCTGTCCCAGGGCCATGCTCAGGGAGCTGTCCCACAGCAGATGTGTCTCTGTCCCAGGGCCACTCTCAGGAAGCTGTCCCACAGCAGATGTGCCCTGTCCCAGAGCCACTCTCAGGAAGCTGTCCCACAGCAGATGTGTCTCTGTCCCAGGGCCACTCTCAGGGAGCTGTCCCACAGCAGATGTGTCTCTGTCCCAGAGCCACTCTCAGGGAGCTGTCCCACAGCAGATGTGTCTCTGTCCCAGAGCCATGCTCAGGAAGCTGTCCCACAGCAGATGTGTCTCTGTCCCAGGGCCACTCTCAGGGAGCTGTCCCACAGCAGATGTGCCCTGTCCCAGGGCCAACCCCCCAAACCCATCCACTCCCAGCTCTGGCTGCCCAGGTAATGCTTCTGCTCATTCTTGTGGGGAAGCTGTAATTGCCTGCAAAGTGAACTGAAAGACACAAACCTGTTTAGGTGGGGGCTGGGGTGAGGTGCTGTGGCAGGACAGCAGGAGCTCCCTTCCCTTCACAGGCCCCTTGCAGTGCATCCACGTGTGTCTCTGCCCCTCCTCTGCCTGGCCTTTCATACCACTCTGTGGGGCAGGGCTGACAGCCTTGGTGACTGAGTCCTTCCACTTCTTCTGCATTAGATTAGATGGGCTTTGACCCTCTGACCTCCTCAGGGATCAGGTGCTGCTCCCTAAATTCCTGGTACTGGAGAGAGCATTCCCTGTTGTCAGCCAGCAAGAGCCTCTCCTTTCCTCAGGATGGTCTATGTCTCACACACACACACAGGTTCATACCTCCACCTGTATTCCATATTTATTCTTTCCCTCTGTTTCCTCTCCCCATGTTAGAAGATAAAAATGCATCATCTCACTTCTGGTTGTGAATACACTGAGAGATTAAAGCCAGGATGTCAGAGAATTCAGTTTCCTGACATGGTCAGAGGGTCACAAGGCTATCTGAGAGCAAGAACTATTATTTTCCCTGCCACATTCACCCAGATATTCCCTTCCCACACACAATTCTCGTTAGTTTCTGCAGCTGTACAACATAAACATTTTTGCAATGGCACAAGGAGGTGACAGTGAGGGACTAGTGAATTCCTCTGACAGGTTGGCCATAGTGATCTTACAGGGAATCCTATTGGCAAGTTTTTCTTGATAAAAAGCAGAAATACAAGTGGAAACTGCCAGGACCCCAGCATCAGAGTCAGATTCATGTTTCTCTTCCTACAGAGCCCCCACTCCTGCCCACTAGAACAGAAACTCCAGCATCATTGTAGTTTTGTGGAACTGCCTCAATTACTTTATACCTTTTAAAAGTGAACAGTCCTTGCTCCAAGGCTTTCCAGTCCAGAAGAAAAGCACAGATTGCTTACTCAAATTCCCAGGAAGAGAAAATGCAGGAGGTACCACAAGACATTAGGAACAGTTCTTTGCCATTTCCACCACGATTTCATAAAATCCCGATCAAAAATTCATCCAACACCATCACAGAAAAGGATTGGGTTGTTTTCTCCCCTCCTTTCCATTCCTACTGGAAGAGGCACAGGGCACATTTCTGCACAAAGAGGTTTCTTTCTTTCAGCCCTCAAGCTGCTGAGTTTAAGGATAACTCAGAACCTCTGGCCCACGTGGCAGCCTGTACTTTGGGTATAGCTCTGTTGTCTGGCCTCGTGACATCCCAAGATTCTTTCTCAACCCCTGCTCCAGTCTGAATTTTAATTACTAAATCTACTTCTAAGACAAACATGTTGGAACAATGGCCCGAGATAGAGCTGTGACTCCATTTAATGCCACTTCTAACTTGCTGCTTATACAAGGCAGTATTGCTTAACACCCACTAAGAAGTTCTCATATGGGACATAGGAAAGTCAAACCCCACAATTACAAGAAAGAACCACTGTGGGGAAAATCCCCCAAAGCAGAACCCAGATAGTCATCTACTTTTTCTTCCTTGGCTTCTAGGGCTGCAAAGTTATCAGTTCCCATCAGACCTCACCAAACTAATCCATCCAGTCTGAGGCTGTAACATTGCTTTCTGCTGAGACCACAGGGGCAAACAACAGCTTTGATCAACTAACCACTGCAAGCTTTTATTTATTTTTAATTTCCTTTTTACGTAGCAGACGTGGTTTGCAACAAAAGGTTATTTGAAAAAGCGACTGGGCCAGTGCACAGAGCAGAAATGTTTTCCACAGCACACTCAGCTTGGCTGGGTCAGTGCTGGAAGGGCCATGGGCTGGCAGGGGGGTTATGGTCATTACTGACATTCAGATTTTTGCCTACGCTATTTTTTTCTTCAGCTTTTGGAATGGGATGGGTTGGGTTGCCATGGAATAAACCTCTGCCTGGGAAGCCTGGCAGATGCCTTTTAGATGCTTTTTTGGTGCCTGTTTCACTGGCCACACAACTACAGAGTTCATTCTGTCCCATTTCTTACATAACTGGTAAATTTTCAATTTCAAATCCGTGAGAAAACAAGTGATACAAATTCCTGGGGACAGTGGAAGGCAATGGACCGAGTGGTGCAGCTGTGATTGGAGACAGGTTTGCCACTGCTTTCTATCCAAGCCAGTACCACAGCACCTGGATTAACCCTGTGGCCTGGCAGAAGAACAGAGTGAGTTTCTTTTCCTTTTTCCTTTTTTTTGTTCTTCTACCTCTCAACACTGCTCTGTTGTGCACCTCCATCCTTGTGCTGATCTGCCTCACTTGCTTCTTTGAAGAGAAATAAGAACATGACTTTCCTCTGTCCTGGTCAGCAAATCCAAGGGATTAGAGATTAAGGTGAGCTGTCCCTGGGTGTGCACATCACTCAGTACTGCAACCAAGTGAGGCAAACCCATCTGGTCATTTCCCCCGAAACCAGCTCTCATCTGTTGAGAGTGAATATTGCATTATCATCATCAAGAGGAAACCTGTACAGGGTCCAGCCAGTGTGCACTGACTGCATCACACAACAGCCCCTGATGAAGTTAATTAGGGTGCCCTAGGAAATGTGTGATGACCAGGAAGACCACAGGAATTATTCTGCCAGCACTGCTGCACTGAGGAATGGGATTAAGGATGCAAAAGGAGGCAAAAAACCTGACAAGACCATTCAAGAAAACCAATAATGACATTTGCCAGCAGTTGCAGAGAAAGGAAGAAACACACACGATTTTGAGGTTTCACAGAAACATCTCAGGTGTCCTGTTTCTGTTGGGTCTGGAGCAGCTCACACATGAGATCCTCGATGACCTCACTGGAAATTCCTCAGACTCCATTCTCATCGAGTTTGTAAACAATGAAAATTCACCCTTGGCAGCATTTGCTACACCACAGTGGTTTGAGGAGTGAGTTCACACTCCTTGCTGAGCCTCCTGCAGCACACCCAGGGCTCAGGACACAGGACTCCAATCCTGGAGGATAAACAAGAAGACACAGAAACCAGAAGGGGCCTCAGAGAACAGATAATCCATCTTTTTACCACGAAACAAGTCTAATCAAAACCAAGCACTCCTGACCTGCTCTTAAAGACCTCCAGGAACAGATTTCACCACCTCCCCAGATGATCTATTCCAACACTTTTATTGCCCTTTGCCAATACTTCATTTTTATTTATGTCTCGCTTTAATCATTCTCACTGCAGTTTACACACATTATTTCTTGTCTTACCCAGTATGAGCTCACAGAACAGACTATTCCCTTCTGTGCAACAGCAGTGCATGGATTTGCCACAGTTCTGTCCTTGTAGGTTATAAAGGCAAGTTAAAAGACCTCAGATGATTTCTGTTACTCTGCCTACAGGCTCTCCAGCCAGTTTGTATTTCCCTTGAAGATCAACCCCTCCAAGTGATGTGATGTGAGGCTTTACCCAAACTTAGCTGAGCTACAAGGATATCAAACAAAATACAGGGATGCATGCAAGATGAAAATGATCAGCAAGTGGCTCGAGCCACTCAGTGACTCACTGGCAGACTAAAATGTGATGGAGCTCTCACTGATCTCACCCAGGTACATGCTGGAACCAAACTGTTCAGCTCTTTTAATGTGAAATGGAATCTGCAGCCTAATTCCCTTTGGCAGAAATAAAAGACCTGAAGCTCTCTAGGAATCAGAAAATGAACTCCTGAATTTAATTGCACATCTGCTCCATGCCATCTTTCACATGATGAAACAAATGTATCATGATTGCATTGGGCTAAACCAAGCTAATGTTCCTTTTCTCCCATGTCTTCTCCTAAAAACCTGAATTGATGCTTGGTTTGGGATCACATGCTGCTCATATTGAACAGAAAGTTTGTCAGAGAGTTTGAAGACTTATTTGGAATTCCTGTTGCTGAACTATCCAAAGTGTGTTGGGAAAACTTTTCCCTTAGGGTGTTATTGGGATCTCAGCTTCCAAGAAGACTTCCAGACTTGTTTAGTTTTAGACAAGCTAATAATCTCCCTCTGTGGCCTTTGGTCCTTTTCCTTCTATTCCTTATCCAGAATTTTAAGATACATTGCAAACAGGGAAAGCAGAAAGTGACTAAATATAGTCAGCAGCAGGCTGGACATCTCCAAAATGTTCAGCAAACAGCTAATTTTGACTGGAGGATAATTTTCTGGTTGGGGACTCTGGTCAGTGGCTGACTCAGGAAATCTGCAGCAATAAAAGTCCTGTTCTTTCATTTGGGATTTTAGCTCAAAGATGGAATAAACCTGCTGTGCCCAAAGTGGTCAGGGAGTACCAGTGCCACTGAATCTATTGCTGCTGTGACTGAGCTTTAGCTGTGCCTCTCACTGAGGGATGTTGGCCACCTGACTTACAAATCCTGTACATCAAGAGTTCTTCCCTAATACCTAAATCACTGAGCCTGCCTGGGAAGCAGAGGCATGTTCCCTCTAGCCTATTTATTCTAGCCTAACCAACTGGTGAATTTTCTTTGGGCAAAGGTCAAAAGTAAAATAATGGGGGAAAGGAAAAAAAAACCAAAAAGAAGTCACAGAATGCAGCCAGTTCCCACTCCAGAGCACTGCTCTCTTACTTGCTGAACTACAGGGAACCCCTTTGAGCATCTGCTTAAGAAAGAGATGGAAAAATAAATCTGAAAAAACCACAATTTCCACTGTTAGGAATGCTTATAGCAATCCTTCAGTGATCCTAATTTTAGACCACTTTTCAGTTAAACTTAGCAATTTCTAAAGTTTAATTACAGAGTTATTTCATTTAGCCCGACAGTAAATTATTTCTGTGAGATTTCTTTGCAGTGGAGCATCTTTCCAGGGATGCTGCCCTCATCCTAAACATCCTTCTGAGGGTGATGTGCCCAGACTGCTGCAGCAGGGAAAGAACCACATCCAGCAGTCACATAAATAGTGTGTGCCTAATTAGTATGACAAAAGCTAAAGATCAGAAGTTTTGCAGATGAATGTTATGACTACACTCTGTCTCATCTTCTCCTTCTGGGAACAATGAAGGAAGCATTTAGCTAAAGCACTTGCATAGGTAATGTTGCCATCTTGCTTTCCTTCTGAGTTGGCAACTGTCTGCAATTTATGCATGAAATATGGAGCATAAATTCTGCTGCACTGAGGGGAAGCATGTTATGGTGATGTAGAATTCAAAAAAGAAGCGGGGCCTAAAGGGCCATTAAGTTTTTATATTGGCTTTAATAGCACTACCTCATCAATATTCTGGCATGCTGATGGACTGACTCTCACCACAAACTCTCAGTGCAGACTCTAGGGCTGCCCAAGAGGGATAGAGCAGGATGCCAATGTTTGGAAAGACTAGAGAAAATTAGATTGAAATGAAAGAAAAAAAAAAGTTAAACTTTAGGACTGTTTGTTCCACTCTCAGCAAACTGAGGCATCTCAGAGGAGGGCACAACTGTCGTGAAGGACTTGAGAATCAGTGAAGATCTGGCATTTGAGAAGTTCTGGTCACTTTGCTCACTGCTTCCTCTCTCTTCCATGAACATTCCACAGAGATCACACTGGATTAGCATAAAGCATCAGGTGATCACCTGAACTTCACTCAGCTTCCACTTTCCCAGTCTCTCACCCTACTATTCCTACACCTGGGTGCACGACAGCAAACTCTTTACAAGGGTTAAATGAGCCCAAGTGTGCCTGAGCTGGGGCAAAGGGGGAGGGTGGGGTGAATTTGTGGTTCAGGAAGCAGTTCAGCACTTCTCATCTCAATATACTTTGCAAAAAGGCTTAAAATATCTTTAATTCTCCTTGAATTAAATTCTTCTTCAATTTTTTCTTTCTTTTGCTGTTGTTTTTCCTACCTTTGCCATTTCTGCAGCAAAGCAAAGAGTGGCAGAACCCCCCAGATTTCCTTGTTTCTACTTTTTGAGAACCTTCTCACAAAGCCACATCACTGGTCCTGTTTCCTGCATTCCCTTCACAGTGGAAGAGCTGTGCTTTCATTGTTGTGACATATTTCCCTGCCTTAAATCCTCTGTAACTCTGTGAAAGTTGAAGTGACAGTCAAAGCTAGACACCACTGAGGACAGCCATCAGGCTTGGTTTGTGGTGGTATCAGAATAAGTTCCAGAGGATTTCACATCCCTGCACAGCATTGTTGTCACCAGTGTCTCCCTGCCCTTCCTGTCCCTGTGCTGAACAACTCCTTACCTTCTGTTCAATTCACATCCCCTCCCTCATCCTCCCAAGCTCCTCAGGCAGTCTTACACTCCCCCATCAGTTCTTCACTGCACAGATGTCTTTCTAGAACAAAAAGATGCCATTTTCCAGAGGCCAGGATGCCTTTTGCATGACACGAGCCTCTGTCTGTCACTGTGCACTGCCAGTCCCCCAGCTGGCCACGCTTCCAAACTCTCCTCAGTGGTGATCAGGAATTCACACAATCCTCTGGGTTTGCTTTCCTTTCCTTTCTGTGGTTTCCTCCCCAAGGGCTGAGGGTTCCAGCCATGACCCACCAGTGACCCTGGGAGGATGCCTTGGCACAGTGAGCACTGCAGGCTCCGTGGCTCCCTCCCTGGCGTGCCTGGCCCTGCACAGTGTGGCTGCAGAGCAGCCCAGGGGTTGTTTGGCCCACCTGAGCTCCCCTCTGGGGAGCCTCAGCAGGAATCTGCCAGTCCTCCAAAATCTCTCCTGCCTTAGGCACGATTCCATTGACCACTTGTAGGATTCAGCACAGAAAACAGGAATTAGGGAGGGTTGGCACAGAGCTGCTCATCTCTGCTCCTTACAGAATTCCCTCTGCCTCTGGTGGAGCTGAGCCCCTTCCAGAGGAGCCAGGGGGGTTCAGTGCAGCACATCCAGCAGCCCCTGCTCCACACCACTTCCAAGAGCTTTAGGCTTCTCCCATCCCTGCTGCAAGTTCTGAAGTGAAGCAGCCAGTCCCAGGCATAAATCCACAGCAATTTTTGTGCCACTGGCAGGTTGTTGGTTTCATCTGTACAGGTTCAGGTATATGAGATCAGTATGAAGGCTTTGGCTACAAAAAAATGCAGTTTTACATTCCATGTCCCTGACAGCCTTGGTATGTGCTGGAGTTTGCTTAGAGCTTGGAAATCAGTCAGCAAATTCTGCTGCTTCCAGCTCCTCAGATTTGGTTCTTCCCCATCCTCCACGTCTGTAACATCACCCTCTGCTACCTTCTGTTACCTTCTGCTCTTCTGCCACTAACTGTGGGTTTTACTTAAAACTTTGGGGTTTAACCTCTACTGGGGTTACATTTCAGCTTTATTTTGTCATAAACTCTGCTCTAAAGTCAGGATATCTATTATTTATGACTCGTGTGCATTTTCCAACAGCTGCAGGTCATGGAAAGACCCATTTTTGGAAAATAAGTCTTTTTCTCACTCCACTGTTTCTCCAGCCACATAGTGGAAATCACAGTTTAAGTCTTGTGTCCACATGGAAAAGGAGCAATAGTAATGATGGTTTATGAACACAGTGGGGTGTTGGGGACCAAAAATCCTGCTCAGGCTAACAGGAGAGGTGGTGCCCTTTGTCCTGACCAACCAAAGGCACTGCTGAACCCTCTCTGTCACAACACTGTGAACAGCAGAGACTGAGGTGAAACGTTGCTTTACAAGAACTAAACAAGAAATAACTGTGCCAAATCCAGACATTTTCCTAGGAAATGACTACCAGTGCTCATGGGGCATTGCTGGTTTTTCTGAGTTCAGGGGAGAAGGCAGCTGGAAAGCCTCAAAACTCACTGGAGGAGAGAACAAAAAGGGCTTCAGGGCACAGAATTGGCTAGGAAAGTGTGCTTGAAAACTGCCAGCATGGAAACTGCTGGCTGCTGCTGACCTTTCCCATGTTTAAAGAAACAGAACGTTCAACACCTGTAACTGGGAGCTGAAGAAAGATCTGACTCACACCATCATTTTCACCTCCTAAGAGAAACAGTTCTGTAAGGCTTCAAGCACTCACCAAGCCACGAGGCAGGGTCCCCAGAGATCAAGATCAAGCTGTGTCTGAGCACTGCCACCCCATCCCATCACTGGGCTTCATTCCACATCCCCTTCATCGCCCCAGCAGCATCCTGACAGCCACACTCGCTGTCTGCTCCATCCCCTGGCCTCCCTCCCACGCTCCTGCCTGCCAGCCTGGCAGCAGCACTGGGACAGATCCTGTCTGACCTCACACTGGAGCTTTGCTCTCCATGCCTGCTCTCTCTCACCCATCACTGGCACTGCTGGCTGGGCCAGCCTTGTAGCACCCAGGCTCTCTCAGACCTTGGCTGCTGAGCTGCAGCTGAGGGATGCTCCCAGGCTCAGGAGGGGACAAGGATGCTGCTGACACGTGGCTGTGGGGACACAGCAGCACTGTGGGGACACAGCAGCACTGTGGGGAGAGAGGCCTCCCTCTCCTCGCTCGGACACAGGTGAGGAAGGGGCATGGCTGGTGCAGGCACTGCTGGGATGTTCCTGCAGGGAAAGCAAACAGTGAAACTCTTGCCCAGCCTGTCAGAGTCCTCAGGGAGACACTGAAATGCCAGGAGAAGGGACAGGGCTTGAGCAGCACTCAGTGTTCAGATTTCTGAAAAGAACTCGGTGGAGAAAAAACAACTCATTGGTGTTGAGGTTTTGGATCATTTTTTGGTTGTCCTGTGCAACCAGGGGAGATTTAAATTTCTGCTTTCCAAAGAGCAACCCAAAGAGACTGAGGTTTGGATGTGGTCATCTGGCACCTGCAGCTGAAACTAAAATCTGCTCACTGCCTGATTAGTGATGAAATTCTGTGTGTTGGCAATGTTGGTGACATTCCAGCTGCACTTGTCTCCATGTGCTTCTCCTGTTTCCTGAAGAAACTCAGTGTTTCATCTTCCTGCAAAATATTTTACCAATTCCTTTCTCTGTACAAGGCAATTTGGGATACAGGGTAAGGAGAAAGTTCATTGGAAATAACCTTGGGGGATTTTAATTAATATCTCACTGCTACCAGAATGTGGGTGTGGGTTCTTTCCCCTTCTTTAAAGTTTATTTTATCCCAAGTTTATAACTGCAACAGCAGTATTTTTTCTGCCTATAAAATACCAAGAAAATGGAACTAAAATCTGTGGAATGGTGATCATGTTTTTTTTTTTTTAAATCTGAGGTAGGTTTATTTATCTCCATTAATACTAGACAGGGATATTTTAGAGACTCATGGCTGGATCCATGTAAAGCCAGGCACAACAGGGACAAATATGGGCACAGTATTTTTTTGTTAGTGCAGTTTTAATGAGCAAATGAAAAGCAGCAATCCTTTTTGTGCTCTACTCCTGCAAGAGCAATTCCATGATTATTGATTGTTACTAGAAATAACTGTTTAATATTGAAATAGCTGTTTGAGGTACAGCATGCACGATGTTCATACTGCTTGTGCTTTTTATTTCAAAGTGTTATCAGCACTCACAAATCAGAGTTAAACCACTGCCTTCCATAGGATAAGATTAAATTACAAGATTCACATATTTCTGTATTCAAGACTGATTTCTGGAGAAAAAAGTGATAGAGAAGAGGGACACAGAAGGGTGATGCAGAACCAATCACAGTTACATGTGTATCCCCAGGTCAAGAAGCCAGTACATTCCAGTTTCATCATTCACAGCAGAAATTACCTCAGCAATGTGAAAGTTGCTCATTTTTTCCTGGATATTTAAATTATGTTAACAAATTTTAGCTCATTGTCTAAGCCTGTCCTCACATAGGGCTTAAAAACTACTTTCCCCAACTGTTTGGGTCATTGTCCCAGTTCCCCCAGACCGTGGATGTGGAGGGAATGAGACAGACCTGAGAACTGCGCCAGTGCCAAAGCTGGAAGAGGAATCCCTCATTTTCTCTCCCAGCTCCACAGCATGCCCAGACAGGCTCTTTGGAATTCAACACACATACACAGGTGTGGGAAATCTCTCCACTGATATTTTTAATGGCTTTTCCTTCATTATGCAGTGTCTAGGTTAACCCTTGTGGTACACAGCAGCTGTCCTTTAAAAAAAGAATTTCCTCAGCAAGGCTTTCTAGACAAGACCCTCCTCTGCCCCGGTGCTGTCTTGTGGAACGAGGCTGATGGAGCCCTGCTGAAGGTGGAGGAGAGGGCAGAGGGAGGGAGACCCTCTGGCAGAGATGCCAGTGCCATGGATGATGCCAGTTTCCCTCTCCTGGGGAGCCTGGCCTCTCACTGTCTGCACAGCACGACTTTCAGACTGAATTAGTTTTGCCTTTATGACCCCTGGGAGCTCTGAGTGCTCAGGGCCTTGGGGTGGGCAGGGCTGGAATCCCAGCCCCAGGGGAGTCAGGGGCAGAGGTCCAACCCCAGTGCCTTTGATCAGTCTGGCTGGCAGGAGCCCTGGCACAGGGCGTGCAGTGGCATCCTGTGCTCAGCCGCCTGTCAGCTCTGAGTGTGACATTCCCCAAACACCTACGAGTTACCCTCCAGCTTTGATCATGCCAGTTTATTGGGAAACAGAGATTATGTGATACTGCTGAGCTGAGCTTCTTGGAATCACAGATATCCAGCAATTAAATCTGCAAAGGTAATGCACGAGCTTTGGCCAACAGAAAGAATCTTCTGTAGGATAATAATCACCAAAGTGTCTTTTGCTGCTCTCAGTAAAACACACACTTGCTTGGTGTGCATCTTGAACAGAACCAGGAGAGCCTTCTCACACTGCTCCTTTGCCCTCCTCTGCTCTGGAAGACACTCAGTGCTGTGCCTGCAGCAGAGGGGACACTGGCAGTGTGCACTGCTGCCTTTTAACAATGTTCCCTATTCCACTGGGACAGAGGAGCACCACAAAGAGCACAGAAATTATTTTGCAATGGACCTGATTTACTGCCCATGTGTTTGCCTGGGCCAGCAGCCAGGATGCAGGTCTAGTGCACAAGTTTTGGCAAAGTTTGGTAATAAAGAATGGTGGTCCCATGCCCAGCCTGCTCCAGGAATACCACTGATCCTGGAAGCACAGTCTCAGTAATTAACACATTTGAACCTGCTGACTGTGACAGGCTCTGGGCTGTGGGGACCTTTAGTTCACCACAGGCAGCTCTGCAGCATCCCCACATCTTCAGTGAATCATTCCTTCAGGGAGACACTCCTTTGCATGTTGTCTGACCCTGTGCACAGGGGAAAAATGTCATAGAAGCATAAAAGGGTTTGGGTTGGAAGGGGCCTGAAGGAACATCTCATTCCAACCCTCTGGCCCAGGCAGGGGCATCTCCCACCAGACCTGGATGCTCCAAGCCCCACCCAACCTGGCCTTGGACACTTGGAGCCCATTCCTCTCACTGCACTGGTCCAGCCCTGTCCCAAATACCCATCCTGACTCCTGGGTGCTGAGAGCACATCCCAGAGCATGTGGGCTGGGAGGGTCTGTGATCTGCTTTACTGTGTCTGTGCACACACAGAGGTGAAGTTTCAGGGGGAGCCAGTTCTGGGGTTTTACTGGCATCAAGTGTCTCCTCTGTACGGGGTTTGCTTTGCAGATTTGTACCATCCCCATGCCTTTGTCAGTGACTGCCACAGGAACTGCTAGTGCAGGTGTTAACTCATCCTGTGATGGGGTAAGGGAAAATCCCTGCTACTCGTCCCTCCTCTGGGCACATCCCTTTACAGGCCCCTCTTTTAGGCTATTTGGCTGCATCTCCCTTTTGTAAGGAAGCTCCAGGAGCCCATTCCCAGAGGAGGGGAGGGGGCTGTATGTGAGCACTCCCAGCTTCCAGCTGGGTCACAGATACATGCAGGCAGGCTCCCTTGCAGTGCTTTGGCATTTGTATTTCTCATTGGGCCAGACATATTGAGGAGAAAAACATGTATTTAACTATTACAATCTGTCAACGTCCCAGTTAGGCAGAAAGGAAAACAGAGCTGGGGAATAGAGTCATTTTTTATGGTGACTTGAGATAAAAGATTCAGTGAGAGGCATCCTCTGAAGTGCTAAACTGATGATGAGTTCTGAAGACACATGTCTCTGTTCTGACAGGACCTAATTCTACATAAAAGATATTTTTCAGGAAGCAGTGCTTCAAACATTTATTGATCAGAGAAGAGGCTCTTAATGTGTACATTTATGCAAAATATAAACCATAGTATTAACCTCCACTGAGAGCAGATAAACATGCTGTGCATGGCTTGGAAGGCATTAGGAATGTCATTTCAAAGCATCCTGATTTTCTTCTGCCTCTTCTTTTTATCACAGAGTGGGAATAGTGGGCAAAACCATTCCAGGTTGTGCAAGACTGCAGCTTGCACGTGCTGCCTGTGGCACTGAGGCACACAGCTCCCGTGGTTTGGCAGGGGGAGTCACAGCTCTGAACAAGTTCCAGGGCACCCCAGCATTCTGCTGCTCTCATCCCCCAGGCAGCACATGCAGCAGTGTGGACAGCTGCTGGGTCTGGGCAGTGGGCTCCCACTGCTCCTGGTGCCGTGGTTCAGGAGCAGTTCCACCCCATCCTGCAGCATTCTCCTACCTGCACCAGCCTGTCCTCTTGCTGCAAGCTAGGTTGGCATCTGTACCAGGAGAGAATGGGAATTGGCAACTGAGTGCTGTTCTGAGGAAGCTGATGGCATTTTCTGGAAGGCAAGGGGTTTATCAATTGCTTTAGTTACTGAGTAAGACAGACCCAGCCCAGTTAGAATCCAGGTTCCACATCCTCCCTTAATGACTGGCCAAGAGAGGCCCAGCAGCATGCCTCAGTGCCCTGGCCCAGAGGAGTTAGCCTCTGCTTTACCTGCACAATGAGGGCCTTTGTTCCATGGGAAGAAGGCACCTGACTGAAGCAGGTGACACTCATTTGGTTCTGAGGCTTGGGGGGGTTAAAACTGCCCTGCACTTTGTGATCCAGTGCCTGTAGAGGAATGATCCCCTCTGAGACACCCCGCTCCGGTTGATTGGGCTGTTTGCTGATGCTGTTATCATTCTGCTATCAATGGTGTTATCAGCCCCTCTCCATGCTTGGTGAGTTTCCCTTTGTTGTCATCCAGGTCTCAAGGTGATCCCTCAGCTGTGGTCCCCGTGATGAGCTCCACTGAAGCCCGACTTTGTTTGCTTCCCTGGGATTTCACAGGTGCAGCCAGTCACGGAGTTCGGGCACACGTTCCTCTGAAGTGATAAAAACAGTATTTCTGATCAACATAGAAATGTTGCTGTGAAACATTTCCTGTGAAAAATCAGGCAAGTTAGTGAGGAAACAGGGAGGCAGAGCACAGGTCTAATGGGGAGTGTCTGAGGGGGCTGGGGGTGCTCAGCCTGGAGAAAAGGAGGCCCAGGAACTCCCTGGAGCCAAGTGGGGGGCAGTTTCTTTTCCCAGGTAACAGGCATCAGGACAAGGGAAAACAGCCTCAAATTGCACCAGGGGAAGTTTAGGTTGGATATTGGGAAAATTCCTTCCCAGAAAGGACTGTCCAGCCCAGGGCAGTGGTGGAGTCCCCATCCCTGGAGGGGTTTACCAGACACGTGGCTGTGGCACCTGGGGACATGGGTTAGTGGTGGCCTTGTCAGCACTGGGGAGCAGGTGGACTTGATGATCTCAGAGTACTTTTCCAACCTCAATGCTATTGTGATTCTCTGTCTGAGGAGGAAGTGGAGAAGAAGAAAAAGGTCTAGAAGCTCCTGTGGAAGTTTGCTGGCTCAGTCCAACACGAGTGCATTCTGTGCCAGTCGCTCACATGAACCTGCTGAGATAGGATTAGCTTTGACTTCTCTGATACTTATCTGCATAATTTGTTCTATGTTTTCACTTATCTCTTCTTTAATAAGGAAACATGCCAGTAACTGAATGTGTGGGTCAAGTTCTATTTGTCAATTTAATTTGTTTTGGCTACAATGTGAAGATAGAAACATGCAAGTGAAAGGGAAATAGGCTGAATATGAAAGCAGGTGATCCCAATGCACAGCCAGAAACCTGGGCTCAGACATCCACTGCAAACCCACTGCTTGGATCAGTAACACTTTCCTGTAAGAGGGAACTGATGTAATCAGGTTCAAGCTTGCCTCTGATGAGCCAGATGTGACCAAAAAGGATCTGCTCATTCAATATGAACCATAAGAACCTCAGACCTCCCCATTCTGGATTATGCCAAACAGGACTGATATATTTTTTTTTAATTAGCTAGTAAATGCAGCTAAAAATCAGTTTTTGTAACTGCTGGTATTGTACAGATGTCACATGGCTGGAGCATTTTGAGAAGAGGATTTAAGAGAAGGACTTTTCTGCTCAGCTGAAGAACAGAAATCCAAAGGAGAGGCCGACCTTCCCTGGCATTCACAACATCTTGCCCCTGAGTGAAAAGGGCAGTTTTGGACACCACAGAAGGTGACAGAGTAAGGGGCTCTTACAGACAGAGCAGTTCATCCTGCAGACCAGCCAGGTACACCCCCCAAGCAGAGATATTTTTCCTACAAGAAAATCAGTAGTGGAAAGGGGATGTAAGAAAGAGTGACATTTAATGTGATGTGAGAGATGATTATTCATGGCAGACGATGGTGACAGCTGGGGAATCACAATGTCAAACCTGACAGAGTCATGGAGAGGAGTCACTGGTTGCACACAGAGGGAATTGTTCCTTTGACCCTGAATAAAACATGCTTTGCTTCACACATACTCATTGGTGTGACAGGCAGGACAGTGCAAAGGATGAGGGACACTTGCACTTAAGGGCTTCTAGGAAGGAAATCTTGGATTTTTGGATTTCTTATTTTGCAGAAGAATCTTGTTTGAATCCAGCCCTCCCTGTTCTCTGCAGAAGGCAGCTGGCACTGAACCCTCACACAATCCAGTGAGCACTGGGGTAATGGTTAGACTTGATTATCTGAAAGGCCTTTTCCAACCCAAATGGTTCTGTGATTCCATGGAAATCCCAACCAGCTAGGGTCACAGCTAGGACAGACCTGAAAGGATGTCTGCTCTTCCTTGACTCAAAAGACAGATTCTGATACCTGGGAGTGCTGCTCCTTAGACAGGAGCCTGCCCAGGGCTGGCTCTTCTTGCAGTGGGGTTTTGCAGGGAGGGCTCAGGGGTATCTATTGCCAGAGCAGGTGCCACAAAGTGATTCCCTGCTATGACTTAGTTGTTGCCCAAGCTCAAACCAAGCTGGAAAATCTTGAGCTGAAGCTGAGCCAGACTCAAGGGACATTCACCAGCTACCTGAGGGACCCTGCTGGCTCCTGACTGGGTTGAGGGATCTCTCCCCACACCAGAGGGGGACACCCATCAGGAGAGCAATTCTGTGTGTATTACCTGCTTCTAGGTTTTCCCTGGAGAGAGGAATGTTGCAAGTGAGCGAGCAGCCACAAAAGAACCATCTAATTAATTAAGACCTGAAGTCATAAATCTGTGGTAGTTTGTTTTCACTGTGGCTTTATTTGATATTTGCCTCAAAAAGACCAAGAGAGTCAAGGGCAAAGCAAGGAATGAAGTGATGGCTTTGTCCACTGTTTTCTCCTGCACCAGCAGGGCCCAGAGTGGCACAAACAGCTCTGGACAGTCCTCCCCTCTGCCCTGACAGGCACAGGGGCTCTGTGGGTGCATCAGACCTGCCCCACACTCCTCACAGGGCTCTGCTGAGCTGGGCCTCACAAGTCTTCCTGTTCTGAGGAGTCTTTGGGCTTGTGCTTGTCCATGGATATATTTCACCCTCTGGAGAAAACAGGGGATTTGGAAAAGCTGAGGTCTGCAGCTGGATGAGTGAAATGAGAAGAACACTTGTGTCCAAAATGTTCAGATCAAACTCAGACAAGGAAGATGCTGGAGGCAGGGGGACAAAAAGTCATCTGGTTTGCTTTTGTCTTCCAAAAGAAAATGAGCCTAGAAAGAAACATATCAAAGAGTGACATTGCCTGGATTGTTGAGCAATGTTTCTGGGTACTCCAAGAGCCTTGGCCAAGAAATATTTGAAGCTATGAATGCACTGGGTCCTTCAGAGCAGACTGACACAATGAGTGCTTCCTCCATGATGTGTACCAGGAGAAATCATGGCCTGGGCCCCTCTTTAAGCAGTTTCTCTCTTTGCAGCCCCACATCCCAAGCTGGCAGTGCTGGAGCTGGCTGCCCCACAGCACAGCAGCCCTGGCAGCAGCCTGCCCTGTGCCCATGATCACTGTGCTGTGAAAATGACCTGGAACAGGCTCCTGGACATGGCTGCTCATTTATAACACAGCAGAAAAAGTCATTGTCACTGCCAAAAAAAGGCAAAAGGCCACAAAACAATAACCCAGCCATAAATGAAGGTTATAAATATGGAGATGGGTGGGAAGTAACTACAGGCTTCCTCTCATACACATGGCACTCAGCTTGGAAAGTGTTCTTCAGGCCAAGATGCTGTGTGTGCCATGGGCAGCCTTTCCTGAACAGAAATTTTTCGGTGAAAAGAAAAAAATTAATCTGCTTCTCTTCCTTTCCATGAGTCAACATCAGGATGCAAGGTCAGAGCTCAGCTTTGAGTGGAAAACAGGGATAAGTGATGCCTGTGGCCCCTGGACACCCCATGTCTCACACAGAGGGAGCTCCTACAAGGATTTGAAAGTCAGTTTGAAAAATCAATTCAAAAATATAATCAGTTGCACAGAATGAAGCTGTGGGGACAAGTGAGAGTAAAAGGTTGCCCAAAGATCCTGGTACATTAAAAAAATCACACTGATTGCTGCTGCTGTCCTGCTGTGACTGCCCTGCTGAAACAGTTCTCTGTGAGATTCATTGGGCAAAGGCTGAAATGTTATTTATTGTACAATAGCACCAAAACTGTGCCACGGCCATAGCTGCTGCCAGGTGGGTAAGAACTGCTGATTTGCATTAAACCCTGAGGACATGCTTTGGGCAGCAGTTTGCTCCTGCCATTGCTGAGTTTCAGCCCAACTCCTGATTCCAGATGCAGCTCTGGCAGAGGATGCACACACACATTTAGGGCTGGATTCTGTTCAGCTGCAGATGGACTGTGTGCTGGCCACATCACAGGGGCTACATCTGTCCCAAGAGTCAGATGGACCCAGTGGCAGCAAGTGAGAACAGAAAATGTTCCTTTTTCACAGCAGAGAGAGAAGAGAGGGAGAGGAGAGGGCGAGTGAAACTGGGGCAAGAGCAGAAGGAGAGAAAAGGGCAAGGCAGAAGTGAATCTGCAAGAAGTGAGTCTGTGACCTTCGTACACGAAGCCTGGAGAGCGGCTGATGTTCCTCGGCTCGGGCGGCGGTGAGGCGGCTCCCGGCGATCACCCAGTGCCCTCTGCTGACACCAGCCCGGAGCAGCCTCTGCAGAGCCCGAGCGGCATCAACTGAGGTGCTCAACAGCGATCCCGAGCTCTTAATTCCTCTGGCAGCACGAAACCACAACAATTCCCCTCTGGGAGAATGCTGGGACAGCGCCGGCCTGTCCCTTCCCGCAGCTCCTGCGGGGCTGCCCCGCGTCCTGCCCGTGCCTGCCTGCCCGCCGTGACTGAGCCGCGCAGGCTGCTGTGGAAAAACACTCCCGTGAGACCGGCACCACGTCGTGTCTTAAGGGGATGCCCCTCCTGTGCCAGGGCAGGGTGTTTCTAGGTCCGCGTGCCCACGTGTCCGTGTGTCCGTATGTCCACGCGTCCGTGTGTCCGTATGTCCGAGTGCGGGGTGCTCACACTCTGCTTCGCATCCCCAGTTGATTCCTGCCTGGTCTCGGTGCCCTCTAGTGTTGTGAACACTCCAGAATGTAAAAAAAAAAAAAAAAAAAAAAAAAAAAAAAAAACAACCTGTAAAATTGATCCCTGCTTCAGAATTCCTGTCTCATTCTTAATACACTAATTCCGTTAATTACGCAGCACAGTTACAACTTAACGGAGATAACGTGACCCTGAGCACATCAGATGATCACAGCACACCAGACACCTGAGAACACGGTTCTGCAAGCTGAAGCTGACATCTCCAGGGCCTCAGCCTGCGAACCACACCCAAATCTGCTGGCTGTACAGCACTCCACCTGATGCAGCCATCCCTGCATCTGGTATTAGCAGCTTTCCCAGATGTTCTCCTGGCTGTGGCTGCGAGGTGCTGATTGAGCTGGGAAATAATCCACCTCAGTGACATCTGGCCCAACAGAGAGGAACTGGGATTAGAGCTGGACTGCCCAGTCAGACCCAGTGTGGGTGGTCTCGGGCTGGTCAGAGCAGTGTGGCTTCCCAGGACCTCAGTGAGAACCACAACTAACCAACCACAAACCACCACAAACTATCACTAACCACCACTAACTAACCACAAACCACCAGTAACTATCACTAACCAGCACTAACTAACCACAAACCACCAGTAACTATCACTAACCAGCACTAACTAACCACAAACCACCAGTAACTATCACTAACCAGCACTAACTAACCACAAACCACCAGTAACTATCACTAACCAGCACTAACTAACCACAAACCACCAGTAACTATCACTAACCACCACTAACTAACCACCAACTACCACTAACCAACCACAAACCACCACAAACTATCACTAACCACCACTAACTAACCACAAACAACCAGTAACTAACCACAAACCACCACTAACTAACCACAAACCACCAGTAACTATCACTAACCACTACTAACCACAAACCATCACTAACCAACCACTCACCACCACTAACTAACCACAAACCACCACTAACTAACCACAAACCACCAGTAACTATCACTAACCACAAACCACCACAAACCATCACTAACCAACCACTCACCACCACTAACTAACCACAAACCATCACCAACCAACCACAAATCACCATTAACTAACCACAAACCACCAACCACCACCGCAAACAGCCACCAACAGCTCGCTCTGGGGCAGCTCTGCCCGTGCCCACGCAGCAGCTGGATGCTCTACCGGCAAATCCTTCACTCTGATGCAATCGGACTTTGACAGAAATCCGTTCTGCAGGTGACCTCTGCTGACGGGACTGTGCTCAGTGAAACCGCTCTGGTGCCAGGCTCCCGCAGGGCAGCCGCGGGTGTTTCTGCCCCGCACGTCCCACCACGGGAGCCCCCCCGTCCCGTGGCCGTGGGTGATGCAATGAGGAGATTGCATCAGACGCCTGCCCGTGTGAGCGGTGAAATCATCCTCACCGCCCAGGACGGCTCCTCCGAGCTCCCCTCGCCTGCGAGGCTGCGCCTCTGACCGGCTGAAGCGCCGGGCTGAGAAATCCCACCAGTCAGGGAGGGAGGGAGAGAGAGCACAGCTCCCGTGGGGAGCGGCTGAGGGAGCTGGGAGCTGGGAAAGGGGCTCAGCCTGGAGAAAAAGAGGCTCAGGGGGGACCTTGTGGCTCTGCACAAGTCCCTGACAGGAGGGGGCAGCCGGGGGGATCGGGCTCTGGGAACGGGGAACAGGGACAGGAGGAGAGGGAACGACCCCCAGTTGCACCAGGGGAGGTTCAGGTTGGATATGAGAGAAAACTTCCCTGAAAAGTGGTCAGACACCGGCTGCCCAAGGCTGATGGAATTGCCATCCCTGGAGGTGTTCAAAAGGAGTGTGGTGTGGCATTGTTTAGTGCTGGGTTAACATTTGGACTTGGTGTTCTTAAAGGCCTTTTCCAACCATAACAATTTTGTGAAGCTGACTGCTTAACAGAATTTCATTAAATCCTTTCAGTTATTCCAACCAGACTGTCTGGCTTCTGTTAAAGGTGCTCCACAGCAACAGTGGGAAGTTGAAGAGAGTTCTCAAAAGCATTGGCTGGAATTAGAGTGCTTGAAGTTTGAAAGGAAAGAGAGAAATGGGAACCATGCCCCAAAATAACAGGTTTAAACCCAAAAACAGTTCAGGTACTCATCTTGGCACAGCAACCAGTATGGCCCAGGGCACAGAAATGAGCAGCACTGACTGCCCATCCTGCCCCTCCTGGAGGCTGGGAAGGCAGCAGGGCCCTGTCGTGGGTCTGGGTCAGGAACGGGGAGCAGCGGTTCGGGGACAGCTCTAAGGGCTGTGACTGGGAAAATCAACTCCCCATGCACAGGGAGGTTCAGTTCCACACACCGGTCTGGTTCACACTGTGGTAGAGTCAGTCATTGCACGGCAGTCTTGGGATACCTCCAGGACCACAGAGAGACCGGGGGTGAGTCACGGCAAGTGCGGGGAGAGGTTCGTGCTCAGCCTGGGAGAAGCTCTCTGTTCCGGGGCCGGCCATGCCTGGTGTGTGCTGCCCACACACTCGATACCCACCCTGCACACAGAGAGCACAGTGTACACACTGCAG
>VZRX01018077.1:1622-17969 GCA_013398075.1 Notiomystis cincta | reverse complement strand
ATACAGTCAACTGATGGTGCAAATTTGTTTATACCAAAATGAGCTGCAGGGTTCTTGAAACATCTGTAGGGAGACATGCAATGCATGGTGAGAGATTTCATAGCTGGAGCTGCTCTCTCTGCTCCTGGAGTGCTGCAGTTTCAACACACAGGTGCGTGAAATGGATGTACTGGCACTTCTGTCACAGAACAGATCTTATGGTCTGCCAATGGCTCATTATTTTCCCTGGCTTTCTGAACAGGCTAGGATAGCAGAGTTGTATGCAAATCATTGCAGATTTCTGCTTGGACTTCGATAGTTAGTAATTTCTGGATGTGGCATTTTAAAGGGCTTTTGACAAATTAACTGTATTTTTGTAGTTTTTTGTATTTTTGTGAGTATTTTGAATACTCATAAAATCCATATCTTGTGTTCCAACTGCTCTGAATGAGACTAATAATAGTAATCTCACAATTTTATGAGACAGATCACCTTCAAATTTAATAGTCTTAAGTTGAAATAAAGCACCCCAAACTAAAAAACCTACAAAACCAAAGAAAATATTTTTCCTATATATTTAGGAGATGATCTGCCCAAAACATCTCTCTCATTTACTTAAACAAAGTTGACATACTGCACTGCCCATATAAACTCAACAAAATTAACAAACTGTTCTTAAAATGATTCTTCATGTCACCCAATCACTTTTTGGAACATGGTGCTGCATTTCATAGCTCAATCAGTCTGAAAGCATACATATTCCTAAAATTTTTTACAATGGAGAATAGCACCCTGGGATATCCCAACACTATCCATTACTAGGCAAGTGAGGCAAAAGTAATTCTGTTTTGTTAGGTTAAATTCAGAATATTTTGGCTTGATTTTATGTGTTAATAGAAAGACCACATATAAAGTATGTTACTTTGAATAGTTTTTTGTTTGGAATTATTTTTTAATTTAAATGTTTTTATTTTCACTCTGGATGCATCTGGATGACACAAGAAAGCTTCTGTTATTTTAAAGAGTTTTAACTTCAGATACTTTATTTATATGTAGGCATAGACATCTTTTTCATTTGCACTCATGAAGACACAAAACTCATCCTCTCTAAACAAATGCCAAAGGCCCACACATTGACAGTGGGTCTGAGGAGCGACTGCACTGCATCTTGTTAGAAAGTGTACTTATTTTTTATTCAGCATGGACTGTAGCTATTTCACTTTCAAAAGCAACTCCTGTCAATAATTTCACACCTATTAACTTTTCCTGGTAGACTTTACTTTGGAATGTGCAGATTTTTAATTAATTGGAAGCTGTAACAATCTACATAAATTTCAGCAACTTCATACTCAGTCACTGAGTTCAGGTAGTGGTATTTATTATGTTTTCTATTTGTATTGCTTCTAGTTTATATTTCAAATTGTGATGCAAATACTTATAATATTGCACTTATGCACTAGCACTTTTATGAGTCACAAAGTTTCTACTTTTTTATCTCCTTTCTCATGGTTTGGAGATTTTTATCATGTTTCTCTTGCATGTTCAAGAGATCAGACCTCTGCCATCATTCATGGCTTCATTCCACATGGATTCACAAAAAGTGCGAAAATAATTTTCAAAAGGTTTCAGCTTAATTTAACTTAATCATTTTAAGAAATGCAAACCCCTCTTTTCTGAGTTATTTTTTCATAGAAATTTAAACTTTAGAAAAATTAGAAATGGAGGACTGGGATACTTTGTAATTTTGCTGACTGACAGGGTCTGACCACATTTATGTCAGCAGTTATTTGAAAATCTATTTCTGCTTTTGTATTTGGCTTCATATACAATTATAAGACAGTTTTTCTACATGGAGATTCTCCAGAAAAGAGTGAAGATAATGCTTTATTTCACCAGAGGTTAATCCCACTAGGTATTTATTGAATCTTTGTGTAGATGCTTTAATTTGGAAGTCACATGGCTTCAGTCCAGTAGAGCTGGATGAAATCTGTTAGGGAATAGGCTGGTGATGGTTGCTTTCCTTCTGCATGAAAGAGTTCATGCCTTAGCAGGCTGTAACTTATCCTTATTGTTCCACCCCTTTGGCTAATTTGTCCTACTTCCCCAAACAAAGTAATCATCAATATATTACAAATTATGCTTCAGTACCAATATTATTACTCTGGTAAGTGATGGCTTTTCATTTGGAGTAAGCATGCTAATGGGATGTATAAATACATAAGAAATAATACACAATCCTGCTAAAAGAGTAATTGCACATATGCCATGAAAGTGGGATATTAATCTCCTCCTAAGTACCATGGAGTTTGAATTATCTGGTGGCTTGTGATAACCTGTGAAAATAATAGATAAGCAGGGCGGAAAATAATCACCACTTGTTTCTTGTAATAGTTTTAAGCAGTAGCTTCCCTCTGCACCTGGAAAGCAGTTAAAATTGTGTGCAAAATCATTCTGAATGACTGAAAAATATTAAAATACAGCAAGGAAATAGAACATTGCAGAAAGTGATCCCCATCATCACTACCAGCTTTTGTTCTCACAATACAAACACTGGGAACTTTTGTCCCAGTAAAATCCTGAAAGAACCTCTGTATTTGCTCAAGGAAGACAGACTTGCAGATTGTGTCCTATTTCTGTATATTAGGAGTTAGTTTTAGCAGCTAAGCAAGGGTCTGAAAAAATTAACCCCATGTGTAGAGCTTTACATCCTGCTGGGTCCAAGAAGTAGCCCTCCTCTGCAGTGCAGGAGACACACACAAGATCCCATGTCCCTGTGTGGATCAGGTTGTCTCACATCAGGCTCTCGGTGAACACCAGACCAGCTGGAAGTGCAAGCACCATCCCTAAGGCCTTGTTGACACCATTTGTGTTTATTCAGAAACACAGCATCTGTAGGGTACAGAAATGCTCCTAACACCTCAGGAAGAGATATCAGCTTTTGGATTTCAGGTATTATTTTCTTTCATTAGGCTGCTCTGAAGTCTGCATATTCACTCTCTAAACCTTAAAACCATGCCAGACCATGTGTGGACAACTTACCTTGTTGCAAGGGACTAATCTCAGGCAGTGCCTATCCCCTTCCTCCAGGTTTGTGTTAACCCAGCAGCTGAAAGTATCACACCAGAAACTCTTGAGTCAGTCACTGATCCTGAGCTCAGTCCCATCTGGTGCTCCAGAGGCAAAGCAGGTGTGCTGCTGCTTAAATGTCTCCATGAAAACCATATATCACTTCACACAGAATGTGTTATCATTATAGGAAGTACTTTCTTTGTATATTTGGAAGGAAAGGTAATTGCTATGCAAAGACCACATATGTTTTAAGGCTCATTGGCCAAATTATCATTTCTCATTTCCTATTTTCCATCTTCAGCCAGAGAAAACTGAGAATCCTGTAACCTGACACAACGATATGTAAATCTATTTACTTGCAGGCTACAGAGTGCTGAGAGCTACAAACATAAAAGTCACTAGGCAACAGTTAACACTGATAAATTGTTTTCCTCCATTGCAGAGAAGAGTAGGTACATATCTCCTGCTAACAGCCATGGACTTCTAGCTATTAGTTTCTTTGACACAATCACACAGTCTTAAAATAAATAAAAAAATAAATGAACAAACAGGAAAACAATAGGCAAGAGAAGACATAATTATTAGGTGTAATTATTTGTGACTTTGAATATGAATATGCTGCTTATGGGAGTGGAACTCAAGTGGATTAAGGATGAGCCGTAATATGGAAGAGAAACACTAGAACAATATAAATTCGCTTAAGGGAATTCATAGCATAAAATAAGAATAAAAAAGTAGAAATACTTGAAATGTTGGGAATATCTACAGGCAAATCTAGACCAGTATCCAATTGTTCTAAGCAGCATACAGACATGTGGTAAATGTGGGCCTTTGTTCCAAAGAATTTGAAATAAGAATAGTATAGGTGGAAAGCTATGGAACAAGTTTTTCCTTTGGGCCTAGGGAAATCCTTGGTGTGTTCAGATTACTTCATTCTAGTTCTTGAATTCCTCAGTCACTGCTTTTAAAGACTCTTCTTAACTCAGATATTCATTTTGTTCATTCACTAACAAAAGAATACATCAGGTGTCAGTGCAGCAGGATACCAATAATCACATGAATAAAAGACCTCTGATTAGCCATCTGAACACCCTCAGGAGAGAAATACACACATCCTTAGATGAAATCAGATGTTACAATAAAAATGTGAGGAGTTAGTGAGAGATTTCAACATGACTGCCTTTCAGTCTGCTCACTGACTTCCCACTTCCTGCCATCACTGGTCTAAAGCTCCATGTAAAATCCAGCGTTTCAGCAACAAACACCAAATTTGTCACAGAAAAGCCTGAGTGAAATGTCTGCATTTTCCAAATTTAAGCCTTCTCAGAAGAGTCTTAATTGTCAAGATACCCTGCTTATTAATGAAGGACACAAAGAGAGGGCAGCTCAAGAACCACATACAGTACCCATCCAGAGCCATGAAGGCTCCAGAGCTGGAAGACTGCTCCTCCTTTCAGGTCATAGCAAGACAGGGTGGCAGCCCTAACTGCTTTCTGTGATCAGTGAAGGGAGATTAGGCAATATCCTGGAAAATAGGTCACTCTCTATCAGGAAAGGGTAGGCAGGCATTTTTTCTCTCCCAAGGAGGATTTTCTCTTGCAGTATGAGAGAGCCTGAAGCCCTCACTCCTAGACAAGGGCCAATCCGGGGTAAGACACTGTTGTGAGAGTCTGACATTCATACCAGAGGAGACTGTAATGGGATTCTTTGACAAAACAGAATTGATATTAACAGATGGAGAAAGCAGCAAAGGGGCAATAGCAAGAGGAGTGCATGAAACTGTCCAAGAAGGGATGATTATCCTTAAGATCATGTATCACTAGACAGCTCTGGTGATCTGATTTCCAAGATCACCTTTCAAGATCAAACCAAGAAGAAAAAAGATGCTCTGGAAATCTAGAACTATTAGACAAAATGGTGAGTGATTCAGAGATTTCCCTATTCAGCTTCCTCTCCACAAGAAGTGTAGTAATGCTGGAAAGAAAAAAAAGCATGCTTAGGAAAAATACGTCTTTTGTACTCTCAAACTTCCCCATGTACTCAAGTAGAGTGATCAAGAAGCAACATTTTAGTTGATCTAACCTCTAATTACACAAGATAAGTTCCTGAAAGCTCAGCTTTGGTAATGGTTCTTGTTGTGGATGAATTCATTGTATCTACAATCTCCTATGTTAACAACTACTGAAGTGAAACTAGGGATAGTGCTGTGATCTAGACGTTTTCAGAATATTTCAACAGCAAGAAGAGTTAAAAGTAATGAAGAGAAAAACAATCAGATTAGAAACAGTAGAGTGACAGGAAAAATTTTTTAAGAAGACTGGTGCAAATTTTTCTGAGCTTTTTAGGTTGGGTTGTTTGCTTGTTTGTTTGTTTTCCCCTTTATTTTGTCATTCTCGTTCCAGTTAATTATTCGTTCAGCTCAGTTTGCTTCTGGTTCACTTAGTTTTGACATATGACTAAACAAAATTGCCAGGGGCACATAGATGATGGATGACACAATGATGGCAGAATTATTTTCATTCCAATTCTAAATTCTTTTAAATAGGACATTTTTCTTTCTATGTTCAACATACTGCATGTATGAAAGTGGAGAAGTTCACCTGATCTGACTGTGGGGGAAGAAAAAGGAAGAGAAAGCTTGACTGAATTTTTCCAGCAATATAAACTTTATTTAGATTCTTCACCTCTAGGAGTTATAATCCCTTACAAAAGTACAAAGAGATACGGGTAAGTGCTTTTGCCTTCTGATGTGTTGCATGGCAATCTTAATGAGCTTCTTTCTCTGTCCTGTTCAGGAAGCAAAGAAAACCACAGCAGAAACATCACAGACTTGAAATTGCTGTTGCAGTGGTGAGCAGAGTGCTGGAAATAAGTGGCAGCAGGAGAGCAGGCTGCACTGCTCAGCAGGGCCAGCATTATTAGTGATTGTGGGGGAAAGGCTGGAGAAACAGGAGCCTGTTGTTACACCACATGGCTGCTAAAGAAACTTTGGTGGTGCTTCCCTTTTGTGTGTGTGTGTGTGTGTGTGTGTGTGCTACTTCTGCCTGTGGCCAGTGGCACATCTGCTCCAAAAAGAAAATAAGGAAAATCTTGCCAAATAGACCAGAGGAAATTAGTTAGGCCAGTGGTATCTTTTCCTTCACGTCAGACCTCCCCTTACCAGGTCATGGAAAAGATATGGTTTTAATTTTCCTCCCTTGCTTTTTGCTAATAAGCACCTCCTGCCTTACCACTAGTAACAATAGAGATACTAATTTTGGACGTTTTCTGAAGAATCTTCTTAGCTCTTTTCCTTCCTTGAATGCACAACTACCCCCTCAAAAACACATCCAGAGACCTTAAAAAAGGGATAACTTGCTGAAAATTTCTTGCCAATGAAAATGTGCAAGGGTAAATGTCAGATTTTTGTGGTGATCCATAACATTTAGGACTGTGATATTAGAACTCTGCATGAACATTTTTTTCTTAAAGAAAAATGAATGAAACTAAATATTTTCACTGCAACACATGATTTTCACTCCAGTATTTAAGACACATTTTTGAAATTCTAAAGAATTCTCTGAGGTGAAACAAATGGAAGACATGACTCCTTTGTCACTCCTGAAAAAAGTGGCAAAAATCATGAAACCTGTAAATCTTGAAGCATTTGTAGAAGATTTTAAAACCTGATATTCTACTGCCTGACCTACAGTTAGACATAACTATGAAAAGCACACTAACCTAAGCACACTAACTACACTTGCAAGTCATAAGAAGTGAAAAAACCTCTTCAAACACATTTTCAAGTTCTCTTAAATCAATGGACCCCAAACATCTTACAGACTTGGGAGATTTCTACATCTACTGCTTTATTGTCCTACTCTGCACATTTTTTTATACCTTCCTTCCCAGGCAGACTTACTCCCTAGCCCTCTACTGCTATTTCTCTTCTTTTCTTACTTGTGCTGTGACCTTTTCATTCTCCTCATCCTTCATGCTATCATCAGTGTAAACCAGGCTGGTAATCACTATTGGCTTGAGCCTTTTACCATACCCCATACATAAATTCGGCATAAATCACTGGCAGTGTTGCTCATTTATTAGAGAATAGTGCAAGAGACGATATTTTTTACATTAAGCTAGGACTTTGACACCCTAGTTTTTTGTTGAGCTGAGCTTGGAGAGGTATTAGGGTAAGGCAAAATAAACAATTTGGACTGTACATCGATCTTCAGGAACAGTGTCAGGCAAAGATGATTTTTTTTTTTAATTGCTAGTCAGAATCTCTTTTGTTCTGGGAGGATTAGAAAAAAATTGCTTTCATTAGAAATTTCTAGGTTGAAGAAACCTCCCCAATTTTTTAGCATATAATTATTAATATTTGGCAAATATTAATAATGCAAATGACCACTTAGAAATTGTTGCTTCTGTGGGGAAGAATCTACTTGGTGTGCACCCAAGGTCTGCACTATTTAGAGAAGACCCTGAAAGGATGTGGGCATGAAGCTGAAGAAATAAATTGCAGGAATGTTTGATTTTTGGCTAGTGACTCACACAGAGCACTTAGGACTTTTACTCTTCATGGTAACTTTTCAGAAGATCCATTTCTGTTTCATTTTAGCTTGGAGGATTTTTTGTCTTTGTTGTTGTTGTTGTTGTTGTTGTTGTTGTTGTTTGTTTGTTTGTTTGCTTGTTTTCCTCAAACTAAATACCAGACTATGTTACAGAAAAGGATTTAAATGGTACTAGTGAGATTCGGATCTCCAACTTAAAAAAAAACAACAACACAACAGCACAACTTTTATAATGATCCTAATTTCTCTGTTTCACTCATAATTTATAAATCAGACAGTAGGTTAATGTTGCATTTTCCAGACACATGCAGCTGAAAAATTTAATTGCTGAGTGGGAATAGGAAGTTGTTTCAAGAGGGACTGGCACTTCCAGAGTGTCTTTTCATTCAGTCACCATTGCTTCACAGCAGTGGTTCTATTCTTCCAGGCTTCAAACTGAAACCCAGAGCCTTTGGGGAAATCTTTCACACATTGTTTTGAAGGCAGCCCAGGCAATCAGTTCCTGTAGTGCCTCGAGTGCTGTCTCGATTAACGCCTTGCAGATATTTCAGGATAACAGAAAACTAAAAGGCAGAGACGGAAGGTAGCCAGGAAAACTTGTCTGATATCAGTAGTTCAATTCTAAGTGAGGCTAAATCTAAAATACGCAGTGCAGTATAGAGTTTAAGGTATAGGAACCAGCTCAGAAGACATGCTAAACACTATAAAGACACTAGTTCCTGTCCATGAAAAGTTCAAAGTTCTTACTGTGCAGTGTAAACATGCATTGAATTCCACGGAAGAAATATTGATCTTTGACAACATTTTCTTGCATAACCTTGACATGATTTCTTCCATATTCCTCTAGGAGTTATTTGCTTTTCTAATATAGCTGCTCAAGGAAGATCCTTTGCCTGGCTTTTCCATGACACCTAGACTAGGTCTTTCCCACACTCTCCTAAAGGCCATTTCTTTCCTGAGCAGAAAGGAAAAGAATTCTTCAAAACTGAGTGTTACTTCAGCTTTGTCACTTCAGTGTCACTTTATTGGGTTGGGTTTCTTCTGTTTGGCCACTTTAATAGCTATGCCTGATATGTTGCAAAGGCCAAGTTTTGACTGATGAATTGATTTTGGTGCATTCTATGCAGACTCATTATGACCACAACTGATGGTTCTCAAAATAAAAATGGGGCCATGATGACCCACTGCCATAATCTACAGTCAAAAGTCCAATTTATTATTTAGCATAGGTAGGTAGGGGTATAGTTTTCATAGTTTAAAATACATATTTGGCATCTTGTCTCAGTCAATTTTATTGCTCAAAAATATCACGAACAATTTAATCTAGTTGGACTTACTTTGAGTTGAGGATTGAACTTTGAACTCCAGAAATCCCTCCCAATATGCACTATTTTATGCTATGCTGATTATACATCAATAAATCAGCCAACCCAGAATATTATGTTCCATCATATGATTTTCTACTAAGAGTGATCTACTCTCTCCCTTTTTCATCCCACAAATTTATTTAATCAGAGAATTAGAGTCTGTCTTTAGGAAAGTCTCTTGCTTAAATAAAGGTCATTACTGAAATTTCAGACCAGGGCAGCCAGGGCACCAGAGTGCATCCATTCCTAGAAGCCTTTGAGAACTGACAGTCTGTAATCCCTCTTGGAAACCTCCTTCCAACTTCATTATATTTAAAGTGAATTTTTCCATATGCCCACTTGGTATCTTCCTGGTATCTTCCCCATTTTTATTTACATCTACTCTCTCTCTTCCTGCCTGCAGGCATCTCTGTGAAGATTCTATCCTTGTGATTCCTTCCCCATAGGCACTGGATTGCTGTCAGCTGCTCTGAAGCTGTCTCTGCTCCAAGTCCTACCTGCATATCATCTCATCACAGGGTGAGTGCTCCAGTCCCACTGTCCAGTGACTGTCCCTGAGCTCCTCTAAATTGCAAGCATCATTCCTATGCTGGGAGACTGTAACCTGAATTTGGTAACTGCATAGGGACTAACAAGTCCTAGGCAAAGGGGTATAATCATTTTCCTGAGTGTGTTGTTCATACAACCCAAGAAAACTAGTCTTAATTGTCCAGAAACACTGCTAATTGATATTTCCTTACTGCAGAGCTGAACAGCTGATCCCTGGCTGATAAGCCCCATGTCTGTATCATACCAGAAGGCATGAGTATTCCACTTCAAGTGCATCATTTTGCATTTGTCCTTGGTGAATTTCATGGACTTCCTGTTGGTCTGTTAATTGTTTTCTGTCAGGTTCCTCTGAATGACCATCCTGCCTGCCAGTGTGTGTTCACTGGTGTTCCTGGGTTGATGTGAATGAACTTCATGAGTGTGTATTCTTTTGGCTTATTCACAATGTTTTAAATAGCAGATATCTCAGGAAGACCTTTGAGAAGACCTGTAACTTCCTCCTACATGAAACATGAACCAGTAACTACTGCAATGATACAGCTAATTTTTTTCTCTTCTTTCTGTCCACACACCTACAACATCACATCCCAAGCTAATAGAGATAGATTCCATCTACCTGTTTTGTCCCCAAATTCTACCATTTTATCACAAGATCATGCATGATACACCCTCAGCAGCCCACACTGATTGCGTCTCATCAAATTCTGGTTCTTCTAGAAATGTGCACCAAGAAGACTTGCTCCATTTTGCATCCAAGTGAACCTGACTAGTCTTCACTTCCCGACATGATCCTTTTGGACTTTTTTGAATACAGATGTGACATTTCTCTTTCTGCAGCTGTTGTAGATTGTCTAGAGTCTCCATGACCTTTCAAAGATAACACAGTGCAGCCTTTCAAGGACATTGTCTGCGCACCTTTAGACATAGCCCACCAGGTCTCATGAAACTTTATGGGTTGAGTTTCTTCAAGTGACTCATAAACAGGATCTTGTCCATTACTGACTGTTATTTTTGAAACTTGCCTTTAGATAAAAGGCTTGAGAGACCTTGCTGGTGAAGGGAAAATGGGAAAGGAGTTCTGTGCTGTCAGAGGGCAACATAAAATTCCAAAGTGTCTATCTGTAAGTAGTAAATAAGACAGTAGGCAACATTGATCTTTAAAGCATTGAGGGATGCTTTGTATCTAATGTAGCTAATGTATCATTGTGAAACGTCACTCTCTTATTGGTCGTATAAGCTTGCAATCATGTGCAAAATTTCGGCACGGGGGAAAAAGCCCACTATTTTATCACTAATAATAAAAGCATCATTTTCAGGGTTCCCATGGGTATTTGAAACATAGATCTTCCTTGGGGCAATAATAGAAGAATGCTGGTTATTATTTCCAATTTGAAAATTCATTTTGAAGTAATATCACCTTGAAATCATAATTAAGGTGTATGTTGCTGATGATGTGTCCACACAACAGAAGGAACACAACATTGCAGACCAGTTCAGAAATCAAAGGCTCCTTAAAAAATAAGGGAATAAAAAACCTGTATTGGATCACAGCAGGAGCCACATAATCAATCCCACTTCTGTCAGCAGCAGCTTAAGAAAATAAATCATTCACATACAAGGAAACATCCTTTGTGAAAGAGGGGAGATAATCGTGTGGGGTTTTTATGTTTTACAATGTGGGACCACATATAAGACAGGCTAAGAACTCCTGAGATTAAAAAAAAATCATATTGTTCTGTCATACTGATTAGCAATGCTTACGAAAATCAGCACAGAGACTGGGGAAAGTGATGACTTTAGCATAGACATCTATCAAGTATATTAGGCTTAGATCTTTAAAGCTGCTTAAAGGACTTGGATATCACTAGTCAGTAACATATAGGTCTAACAATTAGGATTGAGCAAATCTAGGGGGAAAAGAGCTGCTTAAACAGCTTCTAAGATTTTGAAAACATAGAAACAGAATACATGGTCTAATTCTGAAAACACCAAAATAGGAGCAACTTTTCTCTTGTTAATAATCTCATTAACTCAATAGGACTGCTGACATGAATATAATTACCTCATACATAAATAAGTGTTTTCAGGTTTCCATGTATCATAGACAATACCTCTCAGCATTGAAAAAAAATAAAAATAGGGCTTTAATAATGAAATCTCATTACTTGCAAGTGTCTCTTTAGAAATGTTTGACAGTAAGCTTACTGGCAGAACAAATATGGTGTCAACAGAATATTGCTTAACTGTGTTTGGGAAATGGTAAAGTACACACGTTATAAATTAAGAAAAACAAATGAAACATTTTTTATTTAAAGCTATGTGTATAGCACTTCAGTTATGCAAGTGCACTTTACACTTGGGATGCAATTCAACTTGATGAAAGATCCTTTGAAATAAAAAGGTCTTCTGAATAAGAGTACTCAGTGGGAAATAATGATCTAGCAAGAGTTTAGTTTTGGAGTCTTCCAAACATAAACAAATATTTAATTTTTCAAAGCTTTTCTTATAAAGAAATATTATCTGGACACTCCAACAGAGAAGAATTTTTGGTCATCTGAGAAAGCAAAATATCTCCAGGTAAAATGACAAAATATATTATCCAAATTCAGGCAGTAAAAAGACATTTTGCATGATCCAAAGAGGAGAAAAAAATTGTCTTGTCAGATATCCTGCTGTAGCTGACTTTAAGCAGTCAAAAAGCAAGATGACTCCATTTGATGAAACTATTTTCTTTCAATTTATATTACAATTTAATCACTGGAGCTTTTAAACTGCATATATTTCTAACCAATTATCAACTGGACTTAATCCACATACAGACGGCACAGAGCTTGAATGCTGTGAATAACATATTTATATTTTTAGAAAGTATTTAAACTCACAAACCTCAGGAGTAACAGAACATGATGCCTTTTGGATGAGTGATTGTGGTTCTGTGAAACATGCTTTTATGAAGAACCAAAGCAAACTAGTGCATACTAAAATTCTGATGATTGTTATGTTTTTTTATTACCTAAGTTATGTACCCCAACCTGGGGTGACTTTCAGAAATAATTATAAAAATTACTTCCCTGTCTGTGTTTGTCCAAGCTTCTGGTAAAATTGGGCACAAATTCACAGCATGAGTACCTATGCTTTTCATAGGGGTTAAAATAAAACTTCAAGAATATATGTATTTGAACATCATTCCTACAGTCATGGTACCCGTTATGTCCTCTGTCTTTTGTCTATTAACAATCACATGAGTGAGAAGACAAACTCATTTTCAAAACCAAAACAACTCTTTTGGGGTATATATACAAAATAGTACGTGGAAGGAAGTGAAAGCTAAGAAGTAATAATAAAAATTTGATTAAAAGACTGGAAAATATATTTACAAAACATATTATTTCTCAGATTTTCATTATCTTTTCTTGGAAAGAAGGTTCTCTCTTTTTTTGTTTTTAAGTATTAGCACTTATAACAAATCTTCAGCCAGTGGCCAGCAGCCAGACACTGAATCTGAAATGTCTGCTGGTTCACAGCAATGAGGCAAGATACCCATAGATTGCATAGTTTTACATCTTTACCTTTTCTATCACCACCATTCCTATACGATAATTTCTTAATGGAACCAAATGTGGAGGAAACATTTTCACTGAAAGTTCAGCAATTTTGTACTGGAAAGTACCAGGACCAAAGATATGTTTACATGTTATTTTGGTGACATTATTTAAAAAAACTCCAAGGATATTTGCACCAGAAATTCTACTCATACCAAAGAATTGAAACTATGAATGTAACTGATGTCTGCAGCAACATAAATAGGTTTGCAGTGCCAGAGGTTTTTCAGGGTTGAATCCATGCTCAGCACCACAGCATGACAAGAATGTATAGAAAAGGTGTCACTAAGAGGGAAGATTTGCTAGCAAACATACTACTTCTGCAGGAAATGGAACAACTACTTCTTCTCTTTTCTGCTAAATGTAACTATTCTCTTTCATGTCTCTTCTACATGGAAGTTTGAAATCAAACACAACAGTGAAGCAGACAGGGCCTACCTTCTCTTCAGTGTCTCCTGCTTTGCTTTAAAGTGAGTCTCAGTGAACATCTTTGTTCATTTGGACAATGCTTTTGGGCACATGGTGTTGTTCTATGCAGGGACAGGAGAAGAATTTCTGTGGTCCTTGTGGGTCTTTTCCACTTGAAGATACTCTAAGAATCTATGATTCTTTGTCACCTTCAGCAATAATGACTGCTATTTTTCCCCTTTGACTAGTGCTCAGGGAGAAGATATCTTTTACCTGTAGCAATTACATTTGCTTAAAAAGAGGAAATCCCATGAGTTGTCAATAACATTCTTCAGTTTATCTCTAACAAGTTTCTCAGTAATTCATCAGTCTACCTGGAAACAAGTGGAATCCCACTGAGGAGCCATGAAACAAAATATTTTAACAAAATCATGAAAGCAATAATACCACTGAAGGCATAATGGTTATTCACCAAATTCCACAAAGTTAGAACGATGTAGCACTTACTGACATATGGAATTATGTTAAAGAGAAAATAATGATTTTGTTTTTACAGTGAATAATGAACTTGCAAATTTTTAGACTGGGCTCTGTGAAGGGAGAAACCTAATGTCAAAAACTTGTGAAAAGATTAGAAAAACTGGTGGGATTGAAATGCAAATGCTAAAAAGAATAGACAAGAATGTACCTCTAATAACTTTTGCTCAAAATTATAGATGATAAAGGCCACATAGCATAGAGAGAGTTGAAGACTAAGTTGAAGAATTCCTTGTATATTTTACTTTGCAAAGAAGATGAGAAGCTGCTATTATGTAAGTTGTACAAATGAGGTACTTTAAGTTCAAATAAAAAATGATGAAACTCACAAATTTACCTACTTAAAATACCTATCTTAAAATATAACATTCACACTCAGGAAATTTTATTAATTAATATTGATTAATTAATGTTGCTTTTCCTTTTATTTTAAATATCATTCCAGGTCTTGGCACAAAGGCCATAAATATCCCTTTATTATTGAGCCACCATCTTAAAGGGTTTTTATACGAAATCAGAATTGTCATGTCTTGTGTCATCTTTTCAGTCACAATCAAAATACTTTTAATTATTATGTGATATTTTGTTTATTAACCTGCCTTCCCTGTTTTGTTCAGACACATAATTTCCCATTGAGAGGGAACACTGTAGTGTTGTGATTAAATCTCTGAAGAGTAGGAATAAATGGATAACGTATGAGTGAATAGTCTGTAGTAAAACGACATGAAATGTGTTCCTATTTATTTAGCTGGCCAATCAGAAATAAATCTTAATGATATGACTGATTTTTTTTAGAAATCATGTTACTACTTATCAATTATTGCAGGACAAACAAGAGTCAAAGTTCTTTGCCAATTGCCTTCCCCTTTCCTGCATGTGCACCTACCTACCTATTATCAATCAAAATATCTGCCTTGATGCATGAGTTTCTGCATATGTGAGAGAGAAAAATCTGTATTTTTCAATTAAAGGGTTACCCTAATAATTCAACCTTGTATATACATAGTTAGTATTCTCCCCCAATTGTTTGCATTCAAATTAGATCTCACTTTACAAAAATAAACAAACAAATTATCAATCAAATGAAAACATTCTCTCTGTTAAGTCCTTTGGACTCATTTATATGCTTCTACCCATTGCTGAAGAGATCTTCATTCATACATTAAGAAATAATTAGATCTTGCCAGCAAAACTTTAATAAAATTAGATAGAAAAAACAAGCAGTATGTAATCTCTGGAGAATAGTTTCTTCTCACATGCTGTGTATTTTCAATTAAAATAATACAGCATAGTCAGAAGCATGTGTTTATCACTGTCTTATAAGATGCACTGTTATGTATGATGTTCCATGCTTCTGAAGTGCCATATTTCCTCATTTTTTAAGCTTCTGGCTGCAATCAACCACTAAGTTAACAATGTCTATCAAAAATCTTGAAAGTGGCTATAGACAACAAATTTGATGATGCAATGGTAGCTGGCCTTCACACGTGTTCTCCCCTCCACTCTTCCGCTGACGGGCGATATGATTTGTCCTAAGAAAATAATACAACCTGGGAATTGCAGGAAGAACTGTCTGGATGCTCTCATTCCACAGACACGTGAGCCACGATGATTTAGACTGACTTTGTTACACTGGCCTGTAAAAGGGTATAAAATGGTCTGGAGACTGAGCCAATTGGGCAAAATGCAACCGGCTTCTGGATGGAGGCCCCAGCTAAGATCTGATGACATAGAGAGATAAAGTCCTAAAGTAGCTCCATAGGTCCTTGTTGCTTTGTAATTGTGCATTCTGCAAGGCCAAAGACTGTAAACCAGTACTATCTAGCAAAACCTGCCTAATATCATAACTCTGTAGAACTGCTTGTATTATATACAGCATTGGCAATATTTAGTACTGTATTGGCAATAAGACTAATTGGGACGGGAGACCAGTTATCCTATCTTTGGAGAAGTGGTTCTAGGACAAATCATATTGCTCATCAGAGGCAATTGCAAGGGACAGAGTAGGTGTATGTGGCTGGAGACCTTACTATTTCCATTGCTGTCACAAGCTGGAAGGGAAAAGGCACTGAATCACAGAATGAACTAGGTTGGAAAGGATCTCTAGGATCATCTAGTCCAACCTAGGACCTAGGACCTAACACCTCCTCATCAACTAAACCATGGCACCAAGTGCCACGTCCAGTCTCTTTTTAAACAACTCCAGGGACAGTGACTCCACCACCTCCCTGGGCAGATGATTCCATTGCCCAATCACTCTTTCAGTGAAGAATTCCTTTCTAA
>VZRX01018075.1:0-54309 GCA_013398075.1 Notiomystis cincta | reverse complement strand
AATTAGCATGGCAATATGGAAAGGAAAAAAATGAGATTAATTTGGTATAAGAAACTGTGGAGGAGAACAAATGGCTTGGAGACTGCAGCTTTTAGTCACAGTACACTTGGAAAGGCTATGTGGGCTCTGACTTCAGTTACCGGCCATTTACATAACCTGTCAGCTCTGTCCCTTTGGCAGCCATTTCTCTTTGCTTTTTAATAATAGGGGGGGTTAACCTCTGCAGAAAGGCTGTTTGCATTCCTCCAGAGAGAAAGCCCCTAATTTACACTTTTACTTTAGCATTTTTCTTTCTACAACTTACTAACTGTAAGTCAGACCAAGATGAGAAGTAAGGTGGTAGCACCAAGCCCTAGCTCCTTTCCACTGTTCACACAACCAGCTTTAAGTGCTAAGAACAACCTCTGTTGCCCTGCCCACTTTGGAGATATTCCTCTCCATGCAGGTTTTGTTTCATTTTCTGTGAGGATGTGTTAGCTGAGGTAAACTCATCCCACAGTGCAGTGAACATAAACAAAATAAATATAGGAAGCTTATGGCTTTTTTTAAGCTGGGTGCTATTCATCTTGCTGGAACAAATAAACAACCAGAAACCCCTGCTTGGCAGAATGAGTTTTCAGGCTGAAATATAGCTCTTGTTTCTCTAATGTGAATTCTGCAAAGGACCCGTCGGTGTTGTGTAGGAAAATTTCAGTAGCAACTAAGTAGGCCTGCAGGGTTTTCATGGCTGACAAGAAGGACTAAAATGGAGGACATTCTACCCAAATCCATAACTCTCTGTTACATGGAGGACTTGGCTGTTTCCTTCTCTTTCATCAGGTCTGCCCATGGGTTGGCTTTTCCTATGGAGTGCTCTGAGCCCTCCTGTGCTCCACAGACAGCTCCAGAGTGCTCCCCAGTGCCTGGGTACAGACACAGGCTCAGGGCACAGCCAGTCTCGACAGCAGTCTCAAAGACACCCCTGTCAAATGGTCTCATCTGTGCAACACACTTCTGGGATATACCCACGGATTGAGAAGAACATTTCCCAGTTTAACTGACTCAAGGTTCACCTGGAGTTTGTGACATGGCCTTTTCCTCACCAATACTTCCCTGAAAACTGCTTTTCATCATAATCCATTATCTCACTTCTGTCTCTGTTCTTATTGAGGAAGGGCTAACTTTAAAAGTACCTGGTGGCAATCCCAGGCAAATGCAGATTCAGTGTATTACTGCATGCAGCTCATCAGAAACTTCATTTTCCCTCTGGAGATACTCCCCTGCTCCCCTACGGCACAGCAGGCTCAAAAGAAATCTTGAATTTATCAGCAAAACAACTGGCAACTTCCTCACAGCTAGAGAATTTATCTGCAAATGGAAACAGTTGAATTGAACCAGCTGCACACCAGCTGGAACATTTTCACTGCAGCAATTTGTAGCAGAGGAGAAAATTATATATTTTTAAAAATCTCTCTTAAAATTATCACAATAATAGTCCCACTAGCTGAATTCAGGGGTTTGTGCCAGTGACTGTCTGAAGGTCCTGGGGTTTTGGTGTGTTTTGTGGTTTTTGGTTTTGGTTGGGGTTTTTTGATTTGGTTTGGTTGGGGTTTTATTGTGGGTTTTTTGTATGTTTGTTTGTTTATGATTTGGTTTGGTTTCTGTTTTCTTTCTGTAGACCAGTGGTGAACTCAAGTGTCCTCAGAGAATATACTGGGGTAGAGAGTCCTTGTTGTCCAAGTAGTCACAAAGAACAGGGGGAATCCAGCCAGCTCTGACTGTGATCATTGTGGGGGAAGTTGTAACGTGAGCATAATTTTCTGAACTCATCTTGTACAATGACATACTTCATTCACATAGTCAAAATATGTTCTTGACCCCAAAGCAGAAAGGTCACTCCAACCTCAGATTGCATTTACTTATACCTCAACTGGTTCAAACAGAAAAAGCACAGAAAAAGCACAGAAAAGGCACAGAAAAAGCACAGAAAAAGCAAAGACTGGCATTTTTATCTTTACCATGCTTCACTGCCATTGGGATTTTCTTCGTTATAAACTTCCCACTGGTGACATTAGGATTAGGATGTCTAGGAATCAAGAGACGTTGACACAGTGAATGTTCCCCTGGGGAGTTATCTGGCATTTTCTTACCAAATTAGGATGCTTAGCAAGGCTGGAACAGAAAAACTGGAACTGCACCCATCGGTACTGCAGATGTTATAAATACAAATGGATAGTCAAAGGTTGTTAATTTTTATGTGCATAAAATGCACACACAAGAGAAGAATATAAACTGACTGTAAAACAGATGCATGGTTTTCTCTAATGCTGTGCTCATGGTATTATACCAGAATATTATACTGAATGCTGTGAAGTTCTCTTTGCCCCCACTTATTTATTTATTTGCTTTCTAAATGTTTGTGCATAAATTCAGCTCTTATTAAAGATCTTGGTTGAGATCACTGGCTGTAACAAGCTCTTGAAGAGGCTGGCTCTGCAAAAACTTTCCTCTTGACATCTTTTGGAATGCATTTTTCAGGTCTGAAGATTCTCTTTTAATTCCAGTGGGACTGAATACACATCCTCCTTTAAAAACAAAACAAACAACAAATCCCTCTGGTTCTTTTGGGAACGAATTAGTATCTCATTTCTTCGTGGAAAGGGAGCATGAAAAAATTCTATGTAATTCTGAATATTGTGAATTTTCCACTTTTTCTAGAGATAATGTTGTTTCAGCAAAATAGGTAATTTCCTGAAGAAGTATGTCTTTCCTTGCAACACTCTTCTGCCTTTCTATTTTTATTCTGAAAAATACATCCCAGATATATTTGATTTAGTAAAAATTTATTATACTCGAAAATAAAGCACTGTCATCCCCTGAAGTGTTTTGATGTGAGCAGTTTGAGGTTAAAACACAGTGTAAATCTTCTTTTTGACTGAGCTCTGTGTCTCATCTGAGTACATAGAGCTCTCATCATCTGCCAAGTAGCCTCATCCAAGGGCAGAATGAGCATCTCAGGCATTGTAATTGCAAGTGCCATGGTTCCTTGGGTAGATGCACTTCAATGTCACCTTAATTTTAAATAAAACCTTTCAATTTGGAAACAGAAGAACCTTTTGTTTCCATGTATTAAAAAATACAATCCTTTGGAGAGCTTTCAGATGTTTTCAGTGCTTGTTCTGCTCTTTCAGATTTTGACCTGATTTAAAAGAGAAGAAAATGTCAGAAGTGATGGGAAAAAAACCAAATTTTGTTCAAGAACTACCTGTGCCTGCTGTGCAGTGCTATTGCTTGCCAACATCATTGCCCTTATCCTAACAAAATTTATACAGCCATTTTTGGGAGTTTTGCTGAAGCAAAGGCAGTGGGACGTAGACCATGTGAGAACAGATAAAGATAAAACATGAAATCACGCTGATACGCTGTGTTGGACTGCATACAGAAGGCAGCACTCACTCAGGTAATGGGATAAGTCTTGAAATTTCCTGCAGATGGCTTTCTGAAAAACAGCCATTAGCTGGAGTGTGAACTCCAGGCCTCAGTAATATTCACCTCATTTCTTTGAGAATAGTTCTCCCTACTGTCAGAGTAAAGAAGGTCAAACCTTTGCCCTGCAGGCTCATGCTGCTGGATGGGCTGCAAAGATGAATTTTCTTCTTCCTGTACACCTATGAGAGAAAATTCAGTAGCTGGCCCAGTGAGGTATTAGTTACCTGAACAGAAGTCTGAGATTTCAAAATTAAAGGGCAAGAGGTCTCCTCTGTATTCTAATGCACAGATTAATTACAGTGTGAGGACCACAGCAGAAGAGCACAACTGGTAAATTACCTTGTCACTGAATGTAGGAGTGCAATAACGAGGCACACTGTTACTTGTCATTCATATTATACAGCAGTTACCTCCATACCCTGCAATATTACATTTTTACTCAGGTAAAGTGTATTTAATAATGAGCAGTTACCTCCATACCCTGCAATATTACATTTTTACTCAGGTAAAGTGTATTTAATAATCTGTAGATGAATAACACCTTCAACTCATTTAAAAGAAAATAAGATTTACACAATTCTTATCACCTCTGTCTTTATACCTGACAAAAGGCTTCAGGTATCCTTTTTGTTGCAGACAATATAAATTAACATGGATAAGAAAAATCCAAATCTATGATTTGTGTACCAGGAATCTACTACATTTTTCACATTGAGCATCCTTAGTCATGTCTCATATGGATTTCAGCAGAAATTTCATCTAAATTGCACTAATAGCATTTGATTGAGTTCCTCATGATATGCCTTGCAGTATCACAGACAAGTTTTGTCTCTGATCACATGGGGAATTTTATAATAACATGAAAGGAACATGGTGTTGGAAAGAAACATATGGAAGCACCTATTTGACTCCATTGACCATAGATTGCCTGACTCTTGAATTGCTAAAGCAGAATGAGATAAATGTGACTGTTAATTCAAAGGTGGGGGTATGGTGGGTTGATACAATCTAGATAGAACAAAGAGGATGAAAACAGACCAAAGGGCTTCCTGGAGTTAATTCTTGTTATGGTTTAAAAAAAAAAAAAAAGAAAAAAAGAAACCAGCTAGGAGTCAATTTAAAATGCCAGCAGTAAAGAACTGATCACCACCCTTGATATGTCATTCCATTCCTTAATTACTCACAATTAAGACCTGTGCTTCAACTCCACCCTCCAGCCATTAGATGCTTGCCTGACAGACTGAAGCAAACATAATCAAAGGCTACATCCCCTAAGAACCCAACTAACTGTGATTGTATCACTGTTTGCCTTCTCTTCAGTATGTAGACAGAAATCCTGGACCTTTCCCCTATAAATTGAAACCAAAGCCATTCTTTAAATTCTGTGTGGTATTCATTTCATTTAATTCCAACTATGTATTAAGTCACCAGCTCATCTAATCTTGACACTGAGATTTCAAAAGTGAAAGAATAGTAGGTGTCAGCAGGGGTGAAAGGAGTTGTCCTCTTAGGATTTCTCTCAGTTATTAGTGATAGAGCTACATTATGGATTTAAGGTAGATGCCTAATCAAAGCTAGGAGAGAAAAAATATATAAGGTATACAAAACCCACAAAATCATTCCCTAATAGATGACTTTACAAATATGGGTGACTTCTCAGTCCTTCTCTTTTGTATTAAGCAAATGACAAACAGGTCACAGACTTTTAACATCCAAATTAACACCCAAATTAAAACTTTGCAGGTTCAGAGAAAGCATGGGAAAATTCTGATTCAGAAAATTGCAAGCATCAAAATAATCATAAAAAATAGACTGAGTTTCCACTCAGCCATAACCACAGCATCCCCCCCATGGCAGCATAATGTTAAATATTCCATTTCCAGCCTTGGAGTGATTTGTTTTATGTATTTATTGAATAATATTGGTACGCTGATAATCAAGTTTATAGATGGTTATAAAATCCTTCTGCTGCAGTTAATTTTCTTTTAACGTTAACAATAACAATAAAAAAGGACAGACTACTTCATAAATCACAAGATTCTTTCCTCTCATTTTCATGAAAAAAACCCAAAAAACAATTCAAATGATAACGTCATGCCAGCTACACATGCACTGAAAGAGGCATCTTTCATGATGAGATAGAAGTGTCATTTCAGTCACTGACAAAGCTTTAGCTGTGGTCTCTACAAAAGAACCTCTTATCTTATCACTGAACACAGCTGTAAGCTTTATAAATGTATGCTGCAACTGCCCAGCTCCAACTCCTATTGTAAAAATCGTCAGTGGAAATTTGATATGCAAATCTCTGGACAGTTTCTTGTCCTTGGGCTAAGTATGGCAGCTTATCAGGAATTTAGTGATACTTAGAGATTACTTGCCAAGCAGTTCTTCATAACATGGATGAGGGGAACACACATGCCCTGCCACAGCTCTTAAATGTTGAGTGTAAGGCTTGTTGAAGCATAGTGATGTGGAAAACTTTGGGGTTAGAAGGAGCAGAGGGATAGACATGAAGTCATATCTTAAGGCTTCTCTACAGAGGTAAAATTGTCTTCCAAGTGCTTACTAGCCAGTCCAGAAGGATTGAAGGATTGCACTGACTTTGTGTTCCCTAAGTTTTGGAGATTCATGTTTGCCCTCTATAACCCTGCTTCTTTTTTGAAATCTCTGCTCTCCAGGGGACAGTCCTTTGGAGATAGGGCTCTTACCTTGTTCATGGAAGTATGATGAATTCCGCCTTTGCAAGAAAACCCAAGCAGCCTCCTGTGCCTTTGCCCAATTCCCTTTTCTGTTTTCCCTCCCTGCCCTAACACCAAAACATAGCCCATCAGCCCAAACCCACAGATCTCTCTCTGTAGGGCTGCTGTCCAGCCTCTTGCCCCCTAATTTGTGTATATAACCTTGTTGGCTCCATACCAGGTGGAGAATCCAGCACTTGCTCTTGGTAAATTTCATACAGCTGGTGATTGTCCAGCTCGCTCCAGTCTTTCCAGATCTCTGTCACTGAGGAAACTCAGGGTTCCTCCTCAGCAAAACTTCATCTATATTTGACTCCAGTGTTCAGATCATTGATAAAAATAATAAAGAGCATTGACCCTAAAGTTGTGTAATTTCTCTTCCAAAGACAAGGAAGGTGTTCCTCTCCTAGTAATGTTTGCACCATTTCAAGACCAAGGCATGACAATATCCTTGATCAACATACAAGGATACACAAGCTTCAGTAGTGATTTGTAAGGAGACAGAAATTCCCATATGGAAACCCCAACTTCAGTGATTTGAATCATACATGATTTTACCCTGAATATTCAAATGGATAACCTCATGCCAACCTAATTTGGAGTGTGTCACAGAGCTCTCTTTTAGAGATATTCGGCTAATTTCAGTTTAGCAATGGAAAAGTTGTGCATCTGAGCTGTGTAGTCATCTGTTTTCTCAATGTCATGTAGAGAAATAGACATTTTCAGAAGACTGGGCATCCCACTAACTCTAAGACACTTTTCAAGCATGAGATAAGTTTGCCCATGCAGTGTTTATATATTTGTATATTATGGAAGAATTTCAGTTACTTACAGGGAGTGGTGCCTAACTTCCAGTGAGGAAAATATTTCCACTCTGCTTAACTTTAAGTACCTAACTACAAATCCTTGAAGGCTGGACTGCAGGTCTTTGGATGATGGTGTGGAATGCCAGTTTCTTCTCAATGGCTCTCTGAGGAAACATGTCTCTCCTTGATAATGCAAGAAATTGCTTATCTAGGCACTTGCCATTATGGAGTTGTGGCTTAGGTGTCTTGGTTACAGAGCAATCAGCACTGTACCATTTGCTAAGCTTTCTGGGTGAAAACTTTTTTGGGTGGCAACTGAAGATGCAAGTGTTTTGTTCTTTTGAGCTTACTCCAAGACAGGACTGGTTTCTCAGATGTGCAGGAGAGCTTGCTGTATAGCCTCTGCTATGGATAATCAGGTAAAAATGGAAAGGAATCCAGCTCCATGCTGCATTACAGTATGAAAAACCTTGTAGTAACACCATGTGCCTAAATTGAACCTGTCAGCCAAAGATACTGTGACTCCAGACTGCCATGGTGCTCCATAAAAACCCCCAAACATGTCATTTTGAGCAGAAAACCTTTTTGTGGGTAGGTAGTCTGAGAGGAAACAGTTTTCCTTGGAAGCATAATGTGCCATTTCTTTCCATTGAGAGTAAAACCCCTGCCCCTGAATACCATTGAGGCTGCACCTGTCTTTTTGCAAGGCAGAAAGATTCACCTCTAACTTTGTCCTCCAGCTCTCAAGCCAGCATAGGGCAGTGAAATATTGCAATCTTCTGGCAGAAGAAGCTGGAGTCTTGCCATCTCAGGAGCTGATGGTTTTAGGGTACTATCTAATGATTGCATTCAAATGGAGATAACAGTAAGTATGAAGACTGTGATAAAATGCACAGGTCTGAAGCAAGTTGCATTATTTAAAACTGCTTAAATGGTCATGCTTTACATTTTATTTCAGTTCACAGTGTAAGGAGATGGAAATAGAAAACATCCAAAAAAGGATGTACTGTGAAATACATTCTTTTTGCATGTGCATAACTCACACTTCTAAAGGAACCATTGTATCTAAAATAGAATCTTTTGAGGTTCCAAGTGCAGAAAGACACTCTTATTATAAGCATCTGTGAGCTTCAAAAGCTATTACAGAACAGCCATATTGCAAGGAATGTAAAAACCAGATTTTGTGCCTCATTAATACGTTCCTGTTTTGTTTTCTCCCTGGCCTGTGGAGGGACTTCTGATGTGTTTTGGACTTTTTTCACTTTGTAGAACCCACTAAGTATTCATGGACATAGGGACATTTCCCTCCATCCATGTGTGCCCCAGCTTCCAGATTCTGGAGGCAGCTGCTTTCTAACTCAGGAAATATTATTTATTTATTTGTTTACAGCAAGTGGAACTGCTCCAGGTGGAGATAATGAAATGAACACCAGAAATGAGCGGCTGTTTCTGAGGAGGAGCTATTTTACTGAAGAATTTCTGCCTATCCCTATTCAATTTCAAACTATACACACAAAGTTCCGGGTGTAGAAAAAATATCATCAAAAAAGACATTTCTTAAAAATGAGTTTATGAAAACAAGGATTCTCACCAAATTTTAGTAGATAAAGTAGGTGTACCAGCTCAATATTTAATCTGGATTTTATGGTAGGTGGAAAGGGATTGGCTTAAATATAAGAACAGGAAAAAGATGAGACAGCAGGAAGCTGTCCTGTCATGCCTGAGATTCCTCTTTTAGTAACACCATTGAGTTCAGGTTGAGCTGCAGCTTCCCCAGTTGTGTAAGCACACAAACCAGCTATAGAAGGTTGAGCCCTAACTGTCTAGTCCATTATTCTCCAATTATCTGCTGTGCAGATTTCTTGCACCATCTGCTGAAATATCGTGTACAGACATTGAATCCTGTCCTGATCCTGTTTGAGCTGCAGGCTGGTTCTACTTGATAATTCTGTGCTACCTGCAGGGAGCTAATGAAATGAAACAGATCTGTGCTGGTACAAAATATCCCTATGGTATCCCATGCCATTTAGTCTTGGAATGCAAGTTTGGCTACATATAATATACTTCCCAGGCCCAAGGGGGAGGAAAGTAATAAAGCCAAGATAGGCATATTAAAACTGAAGAATTTACAGGCTGGAAATTCCCACGTTGGTGATTGTCCCCCCCTGCAGTGAGAAGCTATTTGGTGTTTGCCTTTGACCGGTTATAATCAAGACTGTTTGGTGGCTACACATCTCTTGTGTGGCTACACATCAGAGGTGTAAAGGGCAGCTGTGTGCTCCTTGGTCATGTGAAACTTTACCAAAGACCAGTAAGGTCCAATAGGTCCAATCAGGCATCCCCCTTAGACTTGACCCAGAAGTGATTATACAGCACAAAAGATGATGGGATGTCCTATTTTCAAGACAGGGGAAAAGGTATCTTCTCTGATGGACATATTAGCATCAGCACAAAGCTATGTTTGAGCACCTGGAACAGCCCAACATGCCTACTTTGATAACAAAAACATTTTTTTAACTTAGCAGTGAAACTTCTGTTTCTTCTGTGACTTTATTTGCGCTGCAATCTACTACCAGACACAGTCAAAGGACTCTCTCCTTTGAACAATTAGGCATGAGAAGGAGGGAAACCTTTGGACTGCTTTCACAATTCATTTGCAGGAGTTAAAAATCCAAAAGAAACAAGGAGGAACTAAAGAGTAGGTAAGGCTGCCACTGTTTAATTGCCATGTCCTGGTACTCCAAGGAGCCAATGGAATAACATAGTTAATATGGAACACAAGTGATCGTAACTTTTCCTTTTCCTCCAGGAGTAGGTAGCAATAGACAAAATAAATAAATATTAACTGTCCAAAGACTCCTGTCTTCCTATCTTCCTGCAGGTAATTTTATGACTGAGATGCTGTGGCAGGACCTATAGTAATCGTATAACTGTAAACCTGGTCATCAATATAAACAGTATTTATTTGCTATTTCCCAGGAAGTTCCTTGGATCTTAGAAACAGTTTTTCACAGCTCCTCCACTCAGTAATGCTTGGAAGCACACGGAATAAACAGAATGAGATTATTTTATGCCTGAAACACTGTCCTGATACAGTACAGGAACTCTTACAACACCCTTGTGATCTACGGTATCAGTACATTTGCCTTACATTCACTTTTTGAGTGATTGTCTACAGTGAAAATGAAAAAAAGTTTCTGTAAGTCTGTTCACTAAACCAAATACATGCTGTTCTCTTACATGGATTAATGCACATGGCAGAATATCCCAGATTCCTTCCATTAACATATGTGCATGTATGTGCCTGTACTGACACATAAATATAAATATTTATAGATAGGAATGCAAGAAGAATTAATAATATTTTGTTTTCTCTTTTTGTTGTAATTTAGCGCTGCCTATTTTAAGACAAACTAGAAATTAATCATCTAGCTCTGACACCATTGGAAATTCATATGTCTTTGAGTGTGTACCCAAACTCACATAACTGTGATAAAACCCCAGATGTTCTTTGGGTCTGTTTCTGTCATTTCCACACATTTTCTTGCACCCCTGTCTCCCAGCCAGAGACAGAAATAGAGGTAAGATTGTTGAAAAATGCAGCGACTACCTCTTTTTATTTCCTCCTAAGTGGGCCCTAGGTTGGCAAATGTCCTCAAGACATTTCCAAAACTTTTGACAATTACATGATTCAGATCAGCATAAACATGTGCACTTTAAGGGAGGTATCTGCTTCAAAGCCCACCTAAACACAGTAGCTTTTCAAAGCTTAAGCATTTGCTGTTTGAAGTTGTGAGATAGGTGCTATCTTTAAAAGTTTATGGAAGGCTTTGAACACAGGCCCCAGTGTCAAAACACCACACAAAGATGGGGAAACAGGAATGCAGTCTCCAGGATACTGCCAGAACTACTTCTACCCTCATTATCCCTGTCGAGGTGCACAGTGCCCGGTGCTGGGTGCCCAGTGAAGGTGGAGATCTGAAGGGGGAAAACACTGGGAAGGTTTAAGGCTGAATGAAAAGAAGATCTGCTGAAGTAAAATAGATTGTTAAATCCAAAATGAAGAACAGGAACAGCTTGCAGAATCACCATTGCTAATGCCAGTAAAGAGTATTTAACTACTAGCCAGACAAACTGCCGGGAGACAAGTGCTGATGGATGGTATCACCCTCGGGTGAAGAAAGGACCAGATAACTTCCATCCTGCTGATTTTGTAACCATACTGACAGATCTCCACCTGCACTGGTTCACAGTGTAGTTTCCTTCCTTGTCTTTTTTTTTCTTTGTTTTTGTTTTTTTTCCAATCAAATAAATATAGAAATCTATAATGCAAAAAGGAGCAGCTTCAACAGGATAGACTGAGAATGTGCGAATGAATGGTTCACCTCACAATAAGGATTTGGGGCATTTTATGAATAATCAGGATACATCCAGTCAAACAATTAGCAAAATAATTTAAATATAGCCCACCTAAGTATATCAAATAGAAAGCTTCAAATGAAAGCAGGTAGCAATCTATATTGCCAAATGAAATAAGTCCAGAGAAAGTGCCTGAGCCCTAATCATTCACAATGCGAAAAAGTTGTCTTGCTCTCTGGGTTTCTTTTGGTTCTCTAATGGTCTCTCTCCAAGAGGAAAGAGCTATGGAAAGTGCTAGCCCTAAACAATGTGGATCCTAAACAATGTGGACAGTGTGTAATTGTGCCACAGGACTTTAATGATAAGGATCAGTTCTGGCCTCTTTTCCTTCATCACTACTGACAGCTGCTGTGACCTTCTCACTTGTTTTGTGCATGACAGACAAATTCCTTTTGAACCTAGTCCTTTTTTTTCATTATTTTGAAAAGTTAAAAATAAACAAAAGCCAATTCCAAGTAAGTAGTTTCAGTTTTCAAATACATCTCCTCCATCTCCTCAAAGTGGTTTAGCCTGGCATTTCAGCATTTTAGACTTAAGGATATAGATGTAGATATAGATGATATAGATATAGATATAGATATAGATATAGATATAGATATAGATATAGATAGATATAGATAGATATGTACTGGTTTGTTTGTTTGTTCCATTGTCAAACTCAAAAAAGAAAAAAACTAATCACTAATTTACACAGTCCTTGTCTTCAAAGACCTTTCCTTCAAGAACCTGTGACAGCAGCTTGTGGAAATGCAGCGCCTATGTCTTCAAAACAACACATTATTTATTTTTTCCTCAAAGCATTTAAAGTGAAATTTGAATCAATAGCAGAGTTTGCCTACACATCTGAGGCTCTGGGCCTCTCTAGCTCACCTCTGACAAGTGGAACCTGTGGTGTCTGTGCTCTGCAGAGTGTGATGCCCTACAAGGCCCTGAGCTGACACCACACTGGCAATCTTTGATACAGATAGTTGTTTCCACTTCACGGCTGCCTGTTTTTAGTGTCCACTGAGCCCTTTAAAGTTAACTCTGGTATCTCTGCATCATGCTGCAGCCCCTCCTGCCGTGCCTTACTGTCCTGTGTTTTGGGCTCTCCAACATCTACCCTGGGCAGCCCCTCTTGACCTGTCTCAAAACTCTGTCCTCCCATGGTAATTTCAGTTTTGGCTTTTCCTCCAGCCTTGGGAGGAATAACACCTTCTAGGCTGACTGAGGATAGCTGGATGGGTGGATAGCTTCTCCCTTGGAGCAAAGATGGGGAAGAGAGAACAAAACCTTCCAAAAGCCCATGCGATTAATGCTGCTTTATCTATATAATAAATCACTTGTCCTTAGCTCTTTAAAAGTTTAATTCTTTTAAAAAGCACTTACAGCCTGCTTTTATTTAACTCTTTGCATTCAGACAGGCAATTCAAAGCTGAGCTGAGAAAAAAACATGCCATCTTTAAAGTAATTTCTGTTCAAATGTCAAGATTTTCCTTGATGATTGTAACAAATGCTGTGATATCATGTATAACAGCAGTTAGCTTGCCCATCTTTTTTTTTATTATCAGACTTCGTGGTGTACTGGTGCTGCAAATACCTAATCAGCTCATATCTGCCTCATTTTTCATGAGCCTGAAAAGTGAGACTCTTTCTCATCTCTTTCAAGTCAAGGCTAGGGCTTGAAATTGATATTAACGGCTTCCAAAGGAAAGTGCATGCAAGCTCTGTGAAACTGGAAAACATCCCAACGGGGAACTGGAGGGAGAAACAAATGGGAAAATAAGGAAGAAGATGAAACATTCTTTAATGATATCCTGAAAAAGAAAGGAAAATTTGTGTCTCCTCAGGGGCATGGTCCCTTGGGGAAAATGTAAGCACAACTACATACTCTTCCAGCAAACATCTTCTTCTCTAGTACAGGCTCTGAGATTGCTTTCAAGTCGGCTGCTCCCCAGGAGCTAAGCACTAAGTAAGTCCCCTTGATGTGCATGGATGTTTTGACAGGCGTGGGTGCTCCCAGGGGGAACCAAGCAGGACCCTCCAGGCAGCTGGGGCTCTCTGACTCTGACTGCAGAGAGAGGGTGCTGGTTGTGCCCCAGCCAGGCTGAAGGTGTCCATGGGCCACGTGGTGGACACGAGCACCTCAGCCATACCTCAGTACTCCTGGTACACTGAAACTGAGAGGGTGCTCAGGAGCCTTTCTTTTACTGACTTTTCTCCTGGAGGAAGGTGATGGGCTGATTCAGTACATCAGGTTGTGTGTTTTTCTGCTCACAGGAGGTGTTAGATGAGATACAGGGTGGAGCTCAGACCCGTGAAGCTTTGTTGGGTGAGTTAATATACAGTAACACTGCTCTAGTGAATTTTGGGCACCAAAGGAAGGAAAGAAAAGAGAAATCTATGCAGCAGAGCATCTTTCAGAGGCTCCTTATAAAAACAGGCCATCTGGCTTCACTGCAGTGCATTTGTTAACTCTCCAGCCTACTACTGTTCCCCTGCTGGGTGACACATGCTGAATCTGTCACACAACTAGGACAAAATTATAAATAAACAATGCTGCATTCAAATAAAACAGAACTTTCCCGCAGTAGGCTTATAGGAAGAAAAACAAAGTCAAGAGGCAAATCCTTGTTCATTTGTGTGCAGGATAGTAGGTCCCTTGTTCAGAGCTGGAAAGGATACGTGGATCTCTCCCTGTAGGAAGGTGCCTTTTGTTGAGTGCTGCTCCTTGTAAGTGTTGCAGATGCAGACACAAAGGCATTATTGATAGTAATGGCTTGGGCTTTTTGGGATCTCGACCACTGTCATGGGCCTGTTTTGCTCTTCACTGGCATGTGGTGAGAAACAGCTTGCAGTGCTCCAGGTTTTAAGAGAAATGAAGGCAGTGGGAAAGCAGAGAGATGAGGTCTAGTACCAAGATAGTAAGAAGAATGGGAAGGAGAGACAGAGATTACAGTAAAGCAACTCGAGTATGGTGTTGCACTTGCATCACTGTTTGTGGGGATTTTATATACGGTCTCAGATACTGAGTGGTCTTCTTCTTTTCCCTTAAATAATCAGAGACCTTCTCCAGCATCGAGAGACTTGTGGATATGAGAAACCCATCTGAACTGCAAAATCCATGTAAACCAAGATGCAACATAAATATTCAAGGCTTCCCGACTCTTGGTCATGCCCCCGTTCAGAAAGAAAGCTGGAGAAGACTTACATGCCAGGTCCCAGGCAGTCAATTCCACCCATGAGCCAGGCCTTGTATGCCTGTGAACTGTATGGCACTGTAGTGGTAGTTCAAAGTGACATCTCTTGGGAAAGACAGAGGAAGCTTTCCATAGGCCTGCGAGTCAAAAGGCCCTGTCAACATTGGCTGCAAGCCATCATTGTCTGTAAGCAAAAGCTTTCTCTAGGCTGGAAAGGTAACAGGCCATGCTAACTGGGGTATTCTTCTATTTTTTTCATTCCTTAAGTCTATATCATTCATTGCCTGAACAAATAATATTGTGAAATGGTGCAAAATTGTTGCAAGCTAGATTTCCCAGTGGAGGTGGCACATTTGCACAGCCTGTGGTGTTCAAAGGCCAAACATTGGGTTGTTAAAAGATTAAAGACTTCTTCTATTTCAATCTTCAAAAAACAAACACCCAATTGGTCTGGTTTTGCCCAGTTCAATGTTCTGCAGCTTATTTAAAGTCATAGTATACGAGTGGAATTGCTTTGGATTCCCGTTCCTGGGAGTCAGAGATAAGCTGGGCTCACGGGGGTGAACAGATGTGACCTGAGGCATAACGAAGGTCAGGGTATGTGTGAGTGTGTATGTGCATGCACAAAACACACAGCTAGGACCCCTCTCCTCCACACACACCCCATAGAGGTGGCACACACACAAAGGGCTCTATCAGCTGTTTAAAATTAGAAAATTAGGAAGAGAGCTGTAGGAGCTACTGAGACTGCTGTGCCATCCCATGGAAAATCCCAGCTGTTTTCAGAGCACTGGGCTATCAAAAGAAATACTCTGCCCAGTACTGGCTCCAGGTTTCTGCACACTAAAGCTGATCAGAAGGTCACAGAGAAAATGTAAAGGTGGTGATTGTACAAGCAGTCCTGAGAAAGTCAGGGGAGAGAGGCAGGGGTGGCCCTGTTGGCAACATAAGGGACTTTGATGAACACAAGGCTGCTGTAGGATGTCACCCTCATTTTGACCTCCTTTAGATCCATTTGTTTCAGGAGAAACTTCCACAGGGTCACTGGAGTGACATTCATCCAAGCACCCCAGAAAACCCAGGCAGGGTTAACCCATGTCCAAGCACCAACAGCACACTCATGCCCAAGTTTCAGATTAACTTTTTTTAATACTACCCACTCTTCAAAATTGCTGTATAATTCAGACTTGGAAAAATCACAAGCTCCCTCCCATGCTGAAAATCTCCAAAGGCCATAATAAAAACTCTGGTAAGAAGTGTACATCTCCCCATTGTCTACATTAGGAGTTCTGCATCCAGCTCTGGGCTCCCCAGCACAAGTAGGACACAGACTTGTTGCAGCGAGCCCAAAGGAGGGCCATCAGGTTGGTTAGAGGGATGGAACACCTCTTCTGTGAGGAAAGGCTGAGAGAATTGTGTTTTTTCAGCCTGGAAAAGAGGCAGCTTTGGTGTGACCTGATTATGAGCTTCCAGTACCTGAAGTAGGTCTTCTACAAGGCTGGAGAGGGGCATCGTACAGGAGCATGTAGTGACAGGAGAAGGGGGAATGGGTTCAGACTGAGAATAGGTTTAGATTAGATATTAGGAAAAAAAATCTATGGTGTGAGGGTGGTGAGGCACCGGCACAGGTTGCCCAGGAGAGTTGTAGATGCCCAGTTCCTGGAAGTATTCAAGGCCAGATTGGATGGAGGTCTGAGCAACCTGGTCTAGAGAAAGGTGTCCCTGCCCATGGCAGGGGGTTGGAAAGAGATGATCTTTAAGAAAATGTTCAGACCTGCAGCCAATGAGGCACAGGGAACAAGTTGCTCATCTCCTAGGAAAAAAGCAGAGTAGGCAAAGGGGAGCCTGGGCTGGAGCAGAACTGGAGCATGAAGCCTAATGTACAGGACAAGAAATACATTTTAATTTTAACCAGATACTGACAAAAAACCCCAACCCAACCCAACCCAAAACATTCTGCTCCACTTTAAGCACACAGAAGAGCCTTGCAAAAGCCAAGAATGACCATGCTCTTCCAAAACGTGGCCATCAAATGGCTCATGCTGCACTTGAGTACCTCCACAACCACCCATCAGGTCCTGGAGAAGTGGTAGTGTCAGGTAGTTCTTTTGGACTGGTGTGCTGACATCCCAAAAAGGGGTTTCAGTACAGCCCTCTGAACTGTGATTTACTTGTCACTTGGGCCAACAAGAGGATTTACCCCACTGAGTCCTTGAGACTGTCCCCACCAGCAGCAGCAACATTTGAGAGCAGCACTGAGCAGAAGGTCAGATCCAGCAAAGCATGTTGAGGGATGCACGTACACAAGTAAACCCACGCTCTGACTGGGGCTCCCTGCATGCCTCCTGCTGCTGCCAGGGAGTGTCCCTGACAGGAATTCATTTGGTTTTCCCACAAGAAGCCAGGACTCAAACTTCCCCTGAATTGTTGTGAGTGTGGCAGCGCTCACCCCCCCTCTTGCATACCAGACAAGTCAGGCAGCAGCTCCTGTCAGTGCTGGAGTTTTATGTCTTCACCACACCAGAGGCTCCTTGCGTGCAGCCTGGCTGCCAAGAGCCAAGGCTGCTTTCCATTATTCAGGTCAGGGTTCGCTCTCTGGTCTGTGGGGAATCAGACTCCAGGATCAAACACTTCTCTCTGTTTGGCATTGCTCCAATAGACGTGCAAGGGAGTTTTGTTTGTGTAGAGACAGATTTGTCCCTGGGTTCCCCCCGGGAAAGTTGCATAGCATGCTCTGGAAACCATGAGCAACGGGCACTCTTGTTGGAGTGAATTACATTTGCCAGATTTAATTTATTCAAATAAGAAACATATTCATCCATTTCCCACTATACATTGTTTATAAAATCAGTGGTGCAGCATCTCCAGAAAGTCATGAGCCAACTGCTGCACATGACCTGCTCTGGGATTCAGGCTGCAACAGGAAACTGGGCTTGGAACAAGAATTCTCTCTTAAATGAACTTTTGAAACTGGATCTACATTGTGAAATATTTGGATATTGAGCAATGGAAGAATGTGGAACATAAACAATATTGACTTCTTCCTTTGAGCCTTAGCAAGCTTCAGCAAGCAGGCTGGGTTCTGCTGTGGTACAGGGCACATCAGGAGGCTGATGAGGAAGCAGGGCTTGTTGGAGTGGCTTTGTCACATGCTGGTTAAATTGCACTCCTTGCCTTCTGGTAGCCATTCCTCTAGTTACTACTGTGGGTCAAGCATTTGCAAGTGAAAATTGATAACAGTGCCTTTTGCTCCTCAAGTCTCTATGACTACATTCTTGCCTATGATTTTGCTAGGAAGTAGGATTTGACTGCTCAGAGGGTGGGTTTGTGTCATCCACCACATTCTGGACGTTCTGCTCAGAGAAATCTAATTTAATCAGGGATTACTTGAATGTCCTACTGAGCCCCACTAGGATTTGACTTGCAGGCAAAGAAAAGAGGGCATGCTCTTTATTGGCTCTAATTCAGTAATGGCCCAAAGCTGCAGGGAGTCAGCTCAGACCTCAACAAAATATATTGCTGCTTCACCAAAGTGAGGAGAAGAACACCATGCCCTTCTGGAAGCAATTCTGAGCCAGCAGCTCAACACAATAAAGAAAGCCATTTTTTTCTCTCTCTCCAAGTAGCATCCCAAAATGTTTTTCTACAAATTATGCTGATTTTTAAATTATACAAATTATATCTTTCAACAGTAGCTTTGATCTGTTTAAGGGTAGTTTGACAAGCAAAGCCTCAAGCAAGAGTAGGACACAGCATTGCTTGGAAGAAGAGACTGAGTTAAAAAAATCTCTTCAGCAAGGCTCAGTGCCACAGCTTGAAACCAGCTGTGAGCTTTGGTGTCATCACAGAGCTGTAGTGACATCTTTAAATAGCTCCCTGACATTCAGGATGGTGTTTCCAAGGATACCTCCCCATTATCCCCCATCCCCTGTAATGGTCTGGGTGGTCCCTCTGGCCCACAAGTCTGTCCACTGCACCCTCACTATCCCAAAGGAGTAGTAAACCAGCAGTGATGAAGGGGATGTGGCTGTGTCACTGTGCAGCTGTAATTTAGTGGGCACTGAGGACACTGACATGCAAGCTGGGCAGTACAGATCCTGCTGGAGATAAGACACCCCAGAGGGGCCCTAGATGCCATGGGGGTTGTGGCTGTCCTGAAGGCCCTTCCCAAATAATCCACTGGGTTTGCTGTTATGAGCTAAGTGAAAGCTGGTGTGGGAGCACCACTGAGCCAGCGTCCCAGGTTATATGTCCAAGATACATGGAAGTAAGAGGTATGCTTAAATTTAAACCATCACCTCAAACAAACTTGGGAACAAACTGACCATGATTCTTCACTGATCCACTTCACAGTGATTCACCTAGGCTCAAGGTTAACAAAGCACTCAATCCATTGCTTTTCTTGCATCTGAGCCTCAAGAAGCTCTAATCCTGAAGAGCTTGTGTCCAAGTGTACCATAAGAGACAAAGGGATGTGGGCACATAGGAACTGAACCCTAGAGATGGATCCAATGAGCAATGGCCTCAGCAGTTTGCCAGCCAGTCTCTGAGACTCTGCAGTGCAGAGTCTGAAGGAGCACTAGGCACAAGTTTGCAGATACATGGGGAGAAATCCTTCTCAGCCAAGAGGCAGCAGGAAAACCCATGGCTGGGCTTTTTGTGGAGACGTGCACAGGGGCGAATATGCAGATGCTGACAGTCAAACCTGAACTGGGTACAGCTGTCTCATGCCTGAAGTTAGGCAGTGGCTGAAGAACTTTGGCAAAGTCATGGCCTACAGCTGTACAAACTGGAGGAAAAAGCCTCATTGAGATCTCACAATATTTTAGCTTTCAGCTTCCCAAGCATATTTACTCTCATCTCTGTTTATATACAGAGTTGAGGGGTGGCACTGACTGGGGTTCTCCCATCTCCACTGACCATGGATTTGGCTCTGCCACACCTAAGCACTCAGTCCTGAGCCAGCAAACCACTTCTGCATGTTTATTTTTAAGCAGGTGAGCAGTTCTATTACCTTCATGACTCTTGATACTCTATGATACATTCTTTAATGGATCTACTGTTACAGCAGTTATCTCTATTACTTTTCATCTCATTTATTTTCCTGTCGGTTCCTGGCCTTTTCCCCTAACCCTCTCAGTTTTCTGATAACATATGTAATTTTAAGCGTTACATCTTTTTGCTTCTCCAAGCTTGCATGTGCATAGACCTTTAATTCACAGTGGAAGAGTATCCAATAATTAACCAGTATTGCACTGTAGCTTCCTTCTTTCTTATTAAGGGAAGACAGATCTCTGTTTCATAAACCTACACCATCGTTATGGTACTTCAGAATGTACTCATTAAGAAGAATTATACAGACAATTAAAGATTGTCATTTAATTTCTCCTTTTCATTCATGGCTAGGAATGTGAATGAACTAAACATGTGAGATAATGACATGGTTTTGTATGGATGTTTTGTCTGGCATATTTTGCCAGACAGCTTCCCTGTTGCAAGAAACACTGAAATTAATTATCTTATTTTCCTCATTAGTTATCACAGATGAATAATTTCTAGATATTTAACAGATCTGGTATGGATATAGCAGCTAAATTTTGTACCCAGCATGACAATACTCAACAGAGATATTGTTTGGTAGGAGGATATCTTTGTGCATTCAGCCTTGCCTCCACTGATCTAAAATTAGATCTTTTCTGGACTTCAGTGTAGTGTAAACCTGGGCTGAAAACAGGAGCCAGTATCTCTTTGGTGTCTGGCGACCACCCCTGAGCCAGGTTTTCTGATAACATGTCTGAGCTACCTTCTTATCACAGACTAAGAGGCCCATATCCATCCCTCTCTGCCATTTTACTCCTGATCTGTGCCTGGTGCTTTGTAGGTCTCTGAATGCACAAAAAACATTGACTTTGCAGGTCACTACCCCAGCATATTCTCCTTCTATGCAGTTTCTCAGTTGACTTGCGATCTTGATGTTGTTTCCAACTGCAACCCTGAAGTTTTTTAACTCTTCCAGTGCACTGCAGCATGCAAAGAAATTTCCTTCCTCCCCACCCCCCGGTTTATCAGATGCTCACATTTGTCCACTATAAGATCTGAGAGAATACTTTTGCTTACAACAATAAATAGTCAGACCTTCTCCATGCATGTGTAATGGTGGGATGGTTTTGTCAGCATGAGTCCAGGCATGGAGGACACCAGACTGGCTACCAACAGGAGGTAAGTGGCCAGAAAGGTGGCCAGAAAAGTGGTTGCTGCAGTCCAAACTGGTGGAAAGCACTGTAGTTTGGCCATGTATCAAGTATATACACTTTGTGGATCAGAAATAGAAATGACAGTAATAAATTCCCTAAAAACATTGCACATCAAATCTGATGGCTGCTTTGTTTGGGGTTTTAAAATCTATTTTAAAGTAAGTCTTCATTTCCTTGCCAGACCAAGGCCAATTTTGTGTTCTATAAGATTTCAGTTTCCTTTAGGAAGTACTGTGAAGATGAATGATGGGATCCCCGGTGTGTGAATTCTGTGGCATTATATTTTACAACTAATGACCAGTTTCTACACTGATAGAACACATAATTTACCATTACTATTAGTATTTACTCCCTAGCCATGCTATATATGAAGTAGGCATCCAGGGCCAAGGAGTGCTAGTTGGGGAGGGTAATATGTGCCTTTCTCAGTCCACTCATTAAATCTACCCTTTTTAAATTGCTTAAGGATAGTTTTTCAAGGAGCACCCAGTGAGAGGTCTGGGATAGATGGTTTTAATCACTGTATTTGCCCATTCAGTGCTTCCTGCCTGGACTCAACTGTGTTGAGAAACAGCAGAGGTGACTCAGAGGTTTGGACATGGCTTGTAATTTCAGTTCAAACAACCCACAGGCACATGACTTCTTTTTCCACATTATTACTGAGTTATGCTACAGCGAATCTTAATGACCCACAATGAAATGCTTCCCTACACCAAGCAAGGAAAACCACTATCCATTTTCCTTCTCTTGCCTCTATTAAAATAATTAATCACATGGGGGAAAAGCACACCCAGGCTTGCTGTGAGGTCACAGTGAAATGATACATCACAAAGGCCATAAAAACACTATACACATGAAATTACCAGTAGTGCCACAAAAAAAAAAAAACAACAGAACAAACCTCTAGAAAATTAACCAGAGAAGAAGTGAGAACCTGCACTGACACACAGTATTAATATTTGCCAAATGAGGGACTTCAGCAGGGAGCACAAGGGCTGTGCAGGAGGGGTTTTGGTGGTCAGGAGGCAAGCAGCAGGTGATGCTGGAGAGGGGGAAAGCCTTTGCCCTGAGCCATGTTGAGAGAAGAGATGCTGCAGCCTCTTCAGGGCTGGCATAGCTCCTGGCATCCTCCACCAAAGGTGGGTGTCAGTGCAAGTGACGGCTGTGCGTGTCTCATGTCACCCAAGAGGGTCCTCAAGGACATAACCAGGAAACCTGCTGCCTGATGCTCTCATTATTTCTCAGCTTAACGTCTCCATGCACTAGGAAGCCAGCTTTTCTGCTAGGCTAGCAGACAATTGCAGCACCCAGGCTTGGTGAGTCCGTGTGCCCATTGTTGTTGAAGTAGGTCAGTGAAGAGCAAGCTGCCCGGTTGGACATGCTGAGCCAGTGAGGGTGAAATCTGTTCCTCTCCCAGCTCCTGCTGTTCCTAGGAAAGGCACAGAGGACACTTACAAGTGAGCTTCTGACAGTGCTGAGCTGCTGCCAAATGATCCTCCTCCACAAGCACAGGCGAGGTCAGAAAAGGGAGCGAAGGTGTTTGCCTGAAGCAGAAGTGGTCACTGCCTCTCTGACCTGGGGCTTCCCAGAGAGGAACCTGAGGCTGGGGGATTGGCACTGCACTGTGGGGAAGGATTTGTCCATGTGTCTGCAATCAGAGCCCCTTCACCTCCCAGTGATGGGGCAGTGGAGCCCTGCTGTCCCTGCCTGCCTGCTGACTTCTGCCACTCCACACAGCTCTGGCATGGAGTCTGCCTGCACTAGCACTGCAGGGGAATTGGACTGGACAGTCTGCAAAACAAAAAAATATGTGCTACACCACTGCAGTGAGAATGCATTCAAATGACCACACTCAGATGAGAAAATATTTTGTTTGCTGATGGAAATACCATTTTCTTCTGTACGCTAGGCCTGTCTCACATAATTCAGAGGTTAAGACGGGAATAATTCAGGGGACCTGTATAACCTAATACTACCAGAGCCAGAGATAGAATTTCATGCATGGGAAAGAAAACTGATTCTATCTAAATGTATTCCTCCTTATAAACCTGGTTCTTCTCCACTGGGCCTTGAGGAAAGCAGGAATAATACTAGAGCAAATCTCTCTATTGCAGGTGCTTATTCGAGGTGCTAGGTCAGAAATATTTGCTAAGATAGCCTTTAAAGCATGAAAGTGCACAGCAGCTTAAAATATATACAGTAAGTAACAGGACACGATATTTGCAATCATTTTTTTATTACACTGTGTTTCATCATTTGCTCTAATTGAGTTTTGCAGTTTTGATCATGTCTGGTTTCTAATTTTCTCCCTCTAGTCAGTCAAGAAAAAAGGATGATATGGTAACAAGAATAAAATTAAGATTCTGTGGCTATGTAAATAGCTGGAAATTAGCATGGACTAAGTTACAAATAAATACAAATATGCATGATTTACAGGAAGGAGAAAATGTGCTCAGAATGCAAAGTGCAGCAACATTTCTGATCACAGTATAACCCAGGAGTGTTACACCCCTGGAGTGTGGAACTCTAACAGGAATAGCCAACAAAGTTCACTCTGTGAAATGAGTTTTAATTGAAGAAATACAGAAGCAGAGGAGAAACTACTGATGAAATGATAGTACGTCCCCAGAGGAACTTCTACTGGGGATAAACTAAAAGGAGTTAACTTTGGATAGAATTCAAATAAACTTTGTGTTTCATATTACTTGTTTCTTTTTGCACCAGGGGAAAAAAAAAAGCCAACCAGAGTTTTTACCTTATTAATGGAAATCAATTAGAAACAGTCAAAAAATCAAATAGAAGCCAAGTGAAATGCAGAGCTGACTAGAAACTCTGAAGGAAATGTTCTTTGTCTTAACTAGGCTATTAGAAAACAAAATATAGAAGCAGTTAAAGCTTCAAAGAAATGCAATGGACCAAGTCCAAATCCCAGAAACACACTGGGCTGGAAAAGGTTCACTGGACCATCTAATTTATTTAACACTTTCAATTCCTAAAAGTGCACCAGTTATAAAAAGTACAGCATATATTAAAAACCACATTACATTTCTTTGAAATTAATTAATGGCTTCTAAATTTGAGCTCCTATTTTCCATTTAAAAACCACTTAGTATAACCAGAAGCTAAATAGTTTGAGTTACTCAAAGCAGGGGAACACAAACAAAAGAAATCTTGGGCACTGAAAGATTAAGAAGGGCAATTGAAAAAAAGGAAAGTTACTCATACAATTTTATGTTTAATTTTGCTAGATATTTCTTTGTTTCTTGTAAATGCAAGTTTTGTCCTAGTTTTAAGGGTAAGATGCTGAAGTTAAGGTACAGTCCCTCTTCAAGACAAAGCTACTGTCCCTCTGTGCTCCACACTGTCAGAGCTAGCTTCATTAAGCCAGCTACCAGTGTGAATCCTGAGATGGAGGTGTGAAAAGGAAGGAGAAAATGCTTTGGCTTTCCTTCCAAGGTGTCTAAAGGTGATAGAGGAGAAGTCTTCTCTCCCATTCCTCAGTGACTTTTCCTGCCTTCCTCTTGTTGCATCCTTTGCACCTGCAGGAAGGTAGCTTCTGGTATCTCAAGGCTCAAAGCTGTATCCCCTTAAGAAGGAAACCGAGAGCTAATTCTCAATCAGTGTAAACTGGCTTGGTGCACTGGCTTCGCTGCAGTTACACAAACTAAACCAACACACTGCAGAGGATGCAGAGCATTTCAAATCCTTTAAAAACACTTTGAAAAGGTAGCAAACTTATAGACACGTGTGGCATGCGTGAAGAGGGTGAGGTCTGAGGATGAAGAAAATGAGTCAATGGGAAAACAGCCCACAGAGCAGAGGGGTCAGGAAACACACCTCGTGAATACACACAGGGATGTATTCACACATGTCTGTTTTCTCTGTTACTGACAGCACCACGTCTCCGTGAGCTCAGGCAGGGACAGGAGCTCAAGAGACCTCAAGACCCTCCAAGAGGAGAAAACTTTATACCATGATCCACAAATCAGCCAGAACCTGCACACTGGGCTTTACCCGGCAACCTGGAAAACTGTGAGTGGCTCTCAGGGCCCCACTGATGGCCGGGGGACAGAGGAAAGGGGAAACTTGCACTGACTGCAGATGAACAGGAGACTTTCCTCTCTATTGCTGCCAAGCCAGCACTTTTCATCAACATCCAATCAGTGCCAGAAATTCTTTAAAAGAAAAAAAGAAGCTCTTTGGAGCAGAGTCCTTTTGTATATCATCCCAGAGCACAAAGAGGCCCCTGGCTCTCAGGAAGGCCTCTTAGGTACTGGCTCAGTATCACAAACTGTAACAATTAAAATAATTTATAGTATTATTTTTGTAAGTAGGGATTTTCCCTGTCTTTTTTCTCTCCCTCTAGAACTTGCCAGTTTAGAGGTGAAACAATGGCTTCTTCGTTACTGCTGGAAAAGCAGCAAAAGAGAAAAGATTTTTGTTGTTGTTATTGGAGGAGATACCAAAGAAATGAAAAAGAATGTTTATATTCCCATAGGCCTTTGTATAGCTGTGAGCATCTCAAAGGCAAGAGAGGAGCCTGGAGAATACACAGAGACGTAAAATCCAGGCTCAGCTTTAGCCTGTCTGGTGTGCAGAGACAAAGCACCAGCAAAAATATCTGTGTCAGTGAGTGTTTGCATGTACAGGTGAAAGCAAGAGAGATAAGAAGATGCAGGGAAATAGAAAAAGAAAGAGGGAGAAAATGAATGGTTTCTAGGGAGGGACTAGAAAGGGGAAAAAGAGATATATTTAGTCACAATAAATTTTGTCATAACTGGTGCAAATATTTCACTCAGAGCGCTTTTGTTGAAAAATGATATTAAAACAAATATTTAGAAATTAGGAATTTCAGTTTTTACCTTCTTTTTAATGCAGCTTAAACCCTCAATTCTATCTTGGAATTTGAGATTTACTCCTTTTACATATTAGAGTAGAAAGCAGGAAAAAAATCTAACAGATAATAAAATGAAGGAGAAAAGAAGCAGTGACATAAATGAAGGGGGAAATTGCAAATCTGAAAATTTTGATAATTCTTGTTTCTGACAAAATGTATGTATCATTGAGCAAAAAAAGTCTTCCTGTTAAAAACTAACATTACTCTCAATTATTCTGCACAGTGCCAGGCTCATTTTTCAATGACATCTTGTTATTATTATATATTACATTCATTACAGGAGAGCCCAGAGGTTCTCAAGCTTCTGTCATGCTGAGTAAGTACAATATTTAGGAAAGATTATCCTCATCTTAAAGAACTGACAAGTTAACTAGGGACAGGGTACAGCAAGCAGGCAAAGAACATAAGAGAAGATGGAGAGGAGGAATAAGGAAAGGGGCCATGGTGAGAACATGAGCAGCACATCTGGAGGCATTTACCACATATTTCCCAAGCCATGGGTTCAGGTGTGTTCTGCAGAAGTCGCCTTCTCCATGATCAGTGAGTACAGTGGGACTGAAAAGAGAGCTGAGGGTGGTTGGCTCCTCGTTGGCACAAGAAGTATGATGGAGCCTCACCAAATAGCACACAGGTCACTGCTGGGAACCAGGTCAGCTCCGAAGCAATCACAGGCTGGAGAAAGGCAGGAGAATGGATTAAGCTCAAATCCAGCGTAATTTCTCCTCACACATGAGTACCGTTCCAAAACACCCAATGAATTGGGAAATGCAGCAACTTGTAGGCACAGGAGCAAGACATCTAAGGCCCCAAGAAGTTCAGGATTGCCCTCCATTAGCCACAGCCTCCTGCCTCCCTGCTCACTCGTGCCTGTCTCTTACATTAGAAGCACACTTGTCATGGACAGAAGGGCTTTCAAGCCTGTCAGCACAGTTGTGCCAAGCTCTCAGTTGGTCTGTGGTAGGTGGTTCAGTGGCCCCAACACTGAGACTTTTACTCTAATTCTCCTATATAACTTTGCATGGTGTGAGGAAGAGAGACTCAGTTTCCCCATCAATTCCCCCCAGGCTTTTTTGTTACCCAAAGGTTCACAGACTGAGACCTTCCTTTCGTGTCCATTTTTGTTGTATTGACTGCAGAAGTGTCATCTATTGGGTATGGAGCTGCTACTCATTTCTCCCTGAGGATGGAGTCATGTTGTACTTGTTTACAGAAATCCTTGCCTGCTCCTCACTCAGGTGCCATGAAAGGCTGAGGACTCTTCTTTCTTCAGGCTTGGACAGCAGTGCATCTGTGCCAACAAGCCACTACCCTGCCTAGTACATGTCAGAGACATCTTCTCATGCACTGAGACAAAAGAAGTCCATTTCCTAGCACTGAACCTTTGCTATCTCCCCATGGGTGAAGGACAAGGACTGCTGGCTACTTTGGAAGAAATACTTTGTCTGCCAACTAGAAAGAACTACAGCTGCATACAGCGACAGCACTGATATCCTGTGTTCAGAGACAGCTCTTTTACAGAAGGGAAATTCCATCATTTACTGCTCTGTGCTATTTGCAGGAAAATGGCTGCTAAGGAACTTTCCACTATGAGTAAAAGGTCTAGAAAATGTCTCCCCAGCCTCTGTTATTTGTATTAAAGTATGCTGATACATGCTCTTGTGACTTTCCCAAGACTTGAGAAAGACAAAATTAAATTTAAAAAGCATAGCAATTTGACTTTTTTTTAAAAAACAATGACTCAGAGTACGTGTGAAAGATAATGTTTTACGGCATTTATCTGAGATTTCCCATGGTTGGCAAAATTCCCCCAGAAACAACTGCTTAGAGTATCAATGTCCAGAAACTTTAGCATTAGCAGATTTATGTCTTTTCTATTACCTGCAGCAATAAACTGCCTTAAAAATCCTCTTGTTCCCTAACTACAAATTGAATTTCAATAAATGTATGTAATATTGCCACAGGAAAGCATACTAAAGAGTTGTGTGCAGTCTTAAGATTTTACATGCAGTTCTCATTGACTCAGAAGTTTGATCAGATGCTGTCCAGTCTTAATGTATCTGTACTCCTGGGCTAGAAAAGCAAAATACACCTGAGTTGAAACCGTCTTCTGTAGTCAAATTAAAGGCATAAAAAAATGCAGTGACAAGTGGAAGAACTACAATGGGCTTATGGCTTTCAAATTCTCTGGCTGGCTAGTAATAGGAGAACCTTGGCCTAAATTCAAACATCTTCAGGGTTGTCATAAATTGGAAGAAGGGTTTTTGGGATACTCTGACATAGCTGGCATATTTCTAATTCCTTCAGCCTTGCTCATGAGATTATAGAACCTTGTTGCATGACAACCTCTGTCTCCTATATCGGGTGAATTAGCTGCTCCAAAGAGAAGATGACTCAGTGGCTTTCTGCTCCCTTTACACCTGCAGTCTAGTATAAAGCAGCCCAAGGGAACTGGGCTTTTAATGCCCAGTGCCTGAGTGCTATTAAATTAGCCACATCTGCCCATTAAACTTCCAACCTCACCGGCGGCAATTCCTCACCTTTGAAAGGTTACTATTATTCTCATCATTATCTGTATCCTGGTAGAGGCTGAATAACCACACAGCTTTAGCATTTTTCTTAACAGAAATCAATCTTGAGTGTGTAACAGAGAGCCCTGTCCAAATTGCTTCAAAGGGCCAGTGAAGGCCCACTTGCAGGCACAGTCCTACAGATATCTGTGAGTCTGTGGTGGTTAAGTAGGAGAAGTATGTGTGTGTGCATCAGCAACACTTCAGAGGTGTGGGCTGTGCACTGTCCCACTTCTCTTTTCTCTCCTCCTCCCATACTGGCGTGTCACTACAGAGCATATTCTCAGTAAAGCTTTGGCAAGAGGCTCCCAACCTGTGGTCTCTGCTGAGGGGTTATCAGTTGGTCTGTGGAATTGTTGTTCCACAGAAATGTTTTAAACTTATGAACTCTCTCTGGCTTCATGGGTGGTCTGGGAAAAAGAAGGTTGAAATTGTTTGAGCTGTTTGAGAACCAGTGGTCTAGGCAACAAACTCCCACTGGCATTAGAACAGGCTATGGTTAGGGGCTAAGCACAAGTACAGCCATGCACAAAGGTCCTGCAAATGCAGGCAGCTTTTATTTTGTCAAGACTCATCCTTATCCTGCTACCAAAATGGTGATCAGGGGTCTGCCATGCATCATGCAAGCAATGTACAAGCAATGCCAGCAGATGATTCTCTGTACTTCCAGTCACAGCTTTTCTGAGGATTTGGCTGTGCCAGAGGTGGTGTCCACAGGACAAGCAGAGGAACCACTTCTTATGCTGAGTACAGTGGTAAACAGTAGTGTCTGTGATCACTCTTCTTCCAAAAGTGAGCAAGCAAACAGCCGTCTGTGTTTGCGGACAAGGCTCCTTCACTTCACCATCTGCAGCATCACATCCATCTTGGCAATAATGAGCTGGCACTGACTGGCAGCAGAAGGTGCTTATGGCATCACTGGACAGCATTTCAACAGCTCCTGGGGAGCAGGATAGGAATGACACCACCGTCACCACTGGTTGAAAGAGGATTGATACTGAAGGTAACGTTTGGCACTTCAGGGCTAGCTTTTTATTGGTGGACGTGAGATAATCAATGCTGACCTCTAGCACAGAGATAGTCCAGCATTCCCCTTTCAGAAAATATGTTCTGTATCAGACTCCACCAGTGCAGGTAAATCCTGTCTTCTAATGGCCGCTATTGCATAAAGCTCGATCAAAATGATTTATTGACAATAATCCAGTAGGTTGCTCACTGGATTTTCAAAGGATTTCATGACATCTTTTTTCCTTGATTCACACATATGTCTGGCATTTCTTTGGCCAAAGAAAGATAAATTTGGCTCAGTTTTGACCAACCTACTTGAGCTTTTCAAGTAATAAGAGCTCATGCATTAAACTCTCATAGGTTTGATCCTTGCTGGCTGAATCTTCATGACACAGGGCCTTAAATTTCTTATAAGTACAAGGCAAGGATATGGAGTAGATGCCACTACTGAAGGTAGAGTCATAATTCAAGAGCTTCTAAGTGGCAGAATGTCTTAATGACACAACTGAGAACATAAGAGACTGACCTCGGAAAGTGAAACAAATGAGCTTGCCTGCCACATTTTCACTTAAAGAAGTCAGTAATTATTAGAAATAAATGGAGATTCACCTTACAGCAACATATAATTTAATACAACAAACACATTTTGAGTAGAAAACATAAAGCTGAGAATTACTCAGGGTAGAGAGAAAATTATAATAAATTATGCAAATCCATAGGCAAAGAGACTAATACTAAATATCCTAGAAAATCACAGTACTGTGTGTGAGCACAGCTCCAAAAACATGCAGTGGTGTGTTGGGACAAGCTGTAGACACCAGGTTTGGTCAGAGTATTTCCTGTTTGGCAGAGAAGGTGGCCAAAGCAGAACATATGGGATGATCATACTAAATAAAATCCAACAGTGCTGCCACGTTGTAAGCACTGGAAAGGTCACACTGCCCAAATGAAGCACTGTGTGGTGGCTGCTGTGCTGCTCTGAAATGCCATGAAAAGGCACCTCAAATAGGTACAAACTGCAGCTTCCTGCCCTCTTCTGCCTGCAGCTGGCCCTAGTGCCAGCACAGCAGACAGAAGAGCAAATAACACTATTTGAAAGCTGTACAGCTAGGGCTAAGTTTTAGTGCAATGCAATTTAAAACACAATAATTCAAGTCTGTAAGTGACAGTTTGGTCTGATTTTTAAGAGAGGCAAATTAAGATTTGCAAACCCCTGGTTGTATTCAGGTAGTTTCTGTAAGCAGTTATGTGTTCAGGGAGGCAAATCAGGGCAGGATTGTAGTAAACTAAACTGTACTTTGATTATTGCTGATGATGAAAATGCAACTTGGTTTGTCTTTAGTGAGAAGATGGAATATTTAATACATTCTTACAGTCTTTTGCAATTATTGCTATCTGTGCCAGAGCCAGGCAATTAAATCTGCAGCTCAGTCTTTGCTTTACTAACTTCTGTCACATTTTCTAGAAATTCTGGGGAAAGGCTCCTGCAAAGAGTAATTCCAAACTTCTGTCATTCAATCCTGCATAGAATTACTCTGCTCTGCATCCTCCAGATTCTACAAAATTAAAAGCATTTATGCCATCCTTGATTTGATGCTTGCAAACAGATGATGCCTGGATCAAGCATGTTTGTGAGTTACAGCCACGTATTATACAAAATGATGATATTAAAGAAGAGCTGATAGATATGAGTCTTGTCAGCTGCATTGTTTACTCTGCTCTCCTGAAGTAATTGTGGATTCACAGTGGAGATTTACACATAGCTTCCCTTGTAATATTTGTGGCAGCTTTCACTATCTGCCAACAGAAATTTCATGACCGTTGTGGGGAAAAAAAAGGTGCAGCCTGGGATGGCAACGCATCAGATATTTAGCAGTGGCAATCAAGAGCAGTGGTTGTGCAATAAGTAATGACTAATCAGCTTGGCTGTGTTGTGCATTCCTTAAGAGGTTGCCACAGCCCCCACTTTCTGAGATGGACTGTAAACCACCTATTTAGGATCCTACTCAAGGAGGTTGTGGCGTGCACCTTTTCTTGTTCTCGTTATTGCTCATGACATTCGACGAGATTCATTTGATGCCATTACTCGTGCTCGTTAAAGTCTTTGTGACTAGAATATGGTACAGTATCAGAATTTTAATGCCTCATATATTCTCTGAGAGATGATGGCAATAAATGCTACTGCTTTGACCTTCTCTGGGTTTTATCATTTGATTCACTGATCATCTCCATTTGTTCATCTCCATTTGTGCCTATACAGAGAATGAAGAGCCAGAGAAGAACTACAGTTACCAACAGACAAAAATATTTACAAAATTTAATGTCCTCTATTTGTAAACAAATCAACAGTTTATAGCCTTTCATCATCTGCATTAAGCATTAGTATCCTGCCTTTTCCTTGAGACAGCGATTGCTGTGAGGAGGGAGAATGGCAATGTGTGGATTCTTTGACATTACAGGAACACTCCAAAGCAGCCTGGTAACTATACATACCTGTGAAAATACTTGCACTCAGGAATGGGAAAAAGGGCTTCCTGTTCGGTGCTCTTTATGAGAGTAACCATAAAAGAATTTGTAGGATTTTATTTTGGGTGATTCAGAAGGTGTAGCAGTGACCAATTAACACTATCACTGCCAAGATTTCCTCAAGCTTTCTTTATAGCTGGCCCCCTCTTTATAGCTGTCCCCCCCTGCATTCAGTAGGATAGTGGGCCTCAGAACAGGAATATCCAGGTGAAGATGTGTTAGGCATACTGCCAAACCTCAGCCACCAAACTCAGAAGCTTATTTTAGAAGCCTAGATTGAACTCATCTCACCACAGCTCCCTGGTAGAAAGACAGAACATTTTAGAACTCATTTGGCCCATTTTAGACATCAGCCTAAGTTTTCCATATAGACAGTAAACCAAAGGAGCTCTTTCAGAAGATGATTATAGCACCGGAATAAGACAAATACTCTGGATTGTTGGCTGCAAGGAGCTGTCTCTCTCTCCTTTGCCTGTTGAGGGAGAGCAACCTTTCCATATAAGCTCCTAAACTGGGGGCTTAAAACTAGGCAGCATGATTACCTCCCCTACTCAAAACACTTGACCTGGATGCTCCTGGGAGGTGAAAATGGAGTGTTGTCTGTTGCACACTCTCTGCAACAGCAGCTTGTGATTTGAGGGGGTGTTTTTTTCACAGGCTCACTGACTTGAGGGAGTTCACCTGATTTATAGCACAGATTGGGGTGTGGTGTTTGAAACAGAATTGCTTGAGCTTGTCCGTAAAGAACATGAAGATTTCAGTGTGAAGTGTGACAGAATCATTTTTTCTTCCCCATTTCCCTTTACAAACATTTACTTTTCAGCAGACAGATCATGAAATGAGGCCCCATTTGCACCTGCACTCTGTTGTGCCTTGGTACAGGGGAAGGACTACTCATGGGGGTTCATTACTCCATGAATCTCCAATGAATTCCAGCACTAGATATATAAAACTGCCATGAAAGACCAACTTTTTTTTTACTTGTCACAAGAATTTACTCATCTAGCTTTGGGCAGGGATTTTTACAGGTCACCAGTATATCAAAAATACATCAGCAGTAAAACATGGCCCAATTTAGCCTCATACCCAAGCCAGAGCTCTTTTGAGAACAGACAAAGCAGGTACCTGCCCAAAGCATAATCCTGCTGAAGGGAAGTAAAACACTTGTGACAGCTGCTGGCTTTGTGATTGATGGAGTGTGGGAGAGCTGGAATGGCTGCTGCTCTTCCTTCAGGATCACTGTGGGAAGGTGTGGCCCCTTGAGCGGTGGGGTGAGAATGCTCACTTCTGGGAAACCTTTGTAAACTCTGGCCACAACATTAGAAAAAACACTGAACTTTAGAAAAAGCATTTAGAAGCCCTCATGTTCTACTCAGCAGGAGACTTGGTACAGAGGCAGTCAGAGAATCCCAGATACACATGACCATGGTGAGTTAGGCAACTTGGTGTCGCAAAATCAGACTTTGGTTTGTCTGTTCTTCCCCTCTGCATCCAGGCAGTGTCAACTGTGGAGGTATTTAACTGATGGCACCTGCAAGCAGAGTGCACCACAAAATCACTGCTGCAGTCTCCAAACCCCCAAAATCTCCCCAGAGCATGAGGGAGCTCACCTGCAATGGCAACAGACTGGCAAGGATGTGGGGTGGCTGGTACCAAAAGGGTTACACCACTGGCTCTGAAATAGAGTAAACTGGGGAGAGGGTATAAGAAGACATGTCACGGAAAACAATTGCTACAACAGGGTAATTAGAGAAATTCATTCTTCTCTTTAGGAAAGCAGCAGTACCAATGCAGAGGTAAACATGACTTCACACTCAAAGATATTTAGAAGCTGCTGTCCAGAACAGCATCTAAATTGACATCATTCCGAAGCAGCAGAAGAACAGCCATGGTTGTTTCCACCACAACATAGTTTTATCCTGACTGGGCCAAACCTAAGGTAAGTATTGCTGACAGAGAATTATCACCTTTCAGGAACAGAAAAAAAGAAGGGGGTCCCCTGTCCAATCAGAGACATAAAATTACCTGTATAAAAGCCAAATAGATCAGGTTAGGAATTTTTATTACTGGATTTATGTTTTGTTTGTTGGTGGTTTTTTTCCCTAATCCTGTATTGTGTACAAGCAACTACAAGAACATGTGTTGCCTTGTTTCGCTGTAATGTCTCAGAATTACACTTTTTACATGTTTACCTAAATATCTGCTTGTTGAACAGGAAAAATGTGAGATTCTTTTTCTCTCTTATTGGAAAAGAGATGTAGGAAATGTGAGATGGCATGTCAGTAACTTCTCTGGTTGTGTTTTGTAAGTGCAAATTTATTCATATGTCAATGGCAATACTTAATTTCCTATATATGAGACTACATATACAGTATTTTCCAGACACAATTCTGGAAGTTCTGAGCAGTACAGGAGGAGCTCTGAAGTCAGAGGGTGTTTTTGACTCACTAGTTGGAGGAAAACAAGGATGTGAGAGGTGCCGAAACAAATATTCCTGCTTCAACTTGAGACTGGAGGACCTGAGAAACAGCGAAAATATCTCAGCTTTAATTCTGGGCAATGGGTGAGATGAAATAAAAGGACAAAATTTTGACCTTTCTTTCTTGGGAGGGGCTCAGATGACTTGTCTGGCAGTGAGTGATCATTCAGCATGGAAGAAATAAATCTGAGTAGCCTGCAGAAAGATTATTTGAGAACAACTATCTGCAAAAGCCTGAAAAGCAAGGTCAAACTCTCTTTAGACATACACTGGTGTGAATCTATAGCAGCTCTAGCTGGAGCAAACTGCATTATGCACTGATGTAAATGAGATCAGACATAACTTGCTGTCAACACAGTCAAATTTTAAGTTGATCAAAGAACAAAATCTTCCCTTGTGTATATTCAGAATTTATCTGATGACTGTAGACAGATTTAGATGGAAAAATTTCCTCCAAAGAATTCAGTAAGTCCAAGTAACTTCTCTATGTGAGAAGGAATAAGTCAGGGTTTTTATAAAGGGAACACTAAACCAGAAAATATGTGGCCTTTTAAAAAATCATAAAACAACTTCTTTGCAGCCTGTTGAGTTGTGTATCACTTCCAGATTTTCAGTCACTGCTGATGTACTGAATGCAGCATGACTACTTCATAGACTGTTTTAAAAGAGCTGGAGTGCTGGACAGGATGGAGGAGAATTTTATGCCAACACTGGCTAGAATGGGAGCTGTCAAACCCCATCCTTTTATTTTCCCTTCATCTTGTTCAACTACATCAACTCTGTTTATTTCAGATTAAAGGCTGCAATATTGTCATTAAACATTGGCATTAAAACTGGAAACCCAGTCTGCTGCCGTGGTTGGCAGTGCCAACACAAGCTAATCATTCAATGCCTCTGAGGTCCTTCACTTCCATCTTTTTCTTTTGAACTCCAACAAGCTGCTTTCAGGTTCTGGCATTCCAGACATCTTGTTCAAATCCAGGTGACAACACAGCACAGGGGCCTCTTGCCTGCCACAGGAGTACTGAAATGCTATAGGATGTTCATGGTACTGCCCCACAGGGGTTTGCCATTGTGCCCCAGTTCTGCTGAGGGGAGCTCCTCCATGGAGGTGAGAAGATTTCAAATCCATCAGCTGGATTTGCTAGGCAGGAGTGTGGGTGATTATCAAAACTCCCAGCTGCCTGCACCACTAACACTGCTGGTGATGATTGTTTCAAGTTTCCCTGTTGGAAGACACCAGTCTAAAACTGAGCAACACAGTTGTTGCCTAGGCAAGATATAGATGAAGCAGTGCTATTGTGGACTGTAAACATTCTGTCCAAATAGTATCCAAATAACTTTGTCAAAAGCCAGTCCCAGAACATCTCACTCTCCCTATCCTAACCATCTCACAAATGGTGCCTCGACACTACAAAACCTCTGTAACCTTGTGATTTTTATCAGAATTTCACCTCACCACAGCACTTTGATTTCTTGATTAGTTCTTCTGAGGGTAGCCAATAAGCCAGGAATACAAGCTTAGGTAAAGAGATCTTTACTGGACATACACCTGTTCCCAAGACAGCAGCAGATGTGTGTACAGTTTCACAGCACAACACAGTTTTTGAGCATGATCTGTATGTTTGGTCTGTTCTCACCTACTGGTGAGTCAGAGGTCTAAGGGTACCTCAATTTATTCTGTCTCTTCCTTTTGCAGCTTTCTTTTCTATAATATGGAAATTCTGTATTCTATAATACAGAAATCCATGATTAGAGATGCAAATTTATTTTATATTAGACAGTTTCTAGAATGAAGTCAAGGAACAGCAGTAAGAACACAAAGCACAAACTCTCCTTTTCATCCAAGCACCCAAACTACAGGGTGATCCTTGCACCCCTTCTCTCTTAGCCTGCCTTAGTGATTCACAGACACCTCTTGTCACAGTTACTCAGTCCTAAGGAGATACTTAGTGAATGCTGGCACTAAGCTAAGTTAGAAATCTGGTAAAATAAATCATACTGGTGCTAGGACAGAAGTTGTGGATTTGAATCTGCTCAAACAAAAACTGAACCCAGCTCTACTATCTCCTGAAAAGCACCCTAGCTCCTACCTAAGCCACCCAAAAGCTAGCATTAAAATGTGCAAAACCACTTCTCTTAAAAAATGTGAGACCTATATCTGAAACTTTGGAAGATGACACCTGAATTTGGGACATTACAGACGTCCAGGGCTATTTTCAGAACATCATCTTTAAATGCTTATTTTAGTGGCTTCTGAAAGTAATTTTGACAAGAGCAATGAGCAATTTGGAGAGCTTCTTGTCAGGCCATGATGGCCCTTTCAGTCAATTTGAAAAGAAGTTTTAATGCCTAAATTAAGTATCTGTAACAAATGACCTACTTATCAGGCTGTGTAGAGGCTACCTAGTGAATATGTCATGTCATACTCTGGGGTCATGCTGCTCCTTGCACTTCTTTGTATCCTGGTTTCCTTTGCACAGAAAGCATGTTTGGGGAGACAGCATATTCCCAGTTCTTGATCCAAAATTGCATTGGGATGTGATTAGGATAAATAAAATCAGGGAGTTAGGAAATTCTTCCACTGTTCTAGAAAGGAAGCCTTCGACTATCATGTTTATTTATATTCATAGCTTATATAGCAAGGGAGGCTGCTCTGGGAAGCTCATCTGAATTAATTACAGACAGAGGTAAGCAGTTAGGTCACTGCAGCTGCTAGTTTTGATACAGCCCCCAGGTCCTAGGCTGAGGGGCAGTATAAAACCTGTGCAGAAAACATAGATTTCTACAGGAGATATTGTATTTGCATTTTTCTATTCATTACCCTTTGCCTTCTTTGCTGCCTGAAATGCTGCGATACCAAAATCATGCATGTATGATTGATTTCAGTTATCAGGGAGTGCACTGGGAAGGAGACTGAGTGCCCATCATGGCAGGTCTAGTGGATTTGATAGTAACTGGGATGTTTTTTTTGCCACAGAAGCTAAAAGCACCCTCTGGCTGCTGTGGGCTGTGCCTACAAGGCACGATTATGTGTGCTCTGGCATGTGGGTGTGATGGTAATTGTTCACAGCTGCATGCATGAGGAAAACCAGCCCTGGGCAGGCTTCATTTCTTGCTCATTCCTTTCTGCCAGATGTTTTTTCACTTCTGTCAAATTTTCCTGCTCTTGAGAATAAGAAAGGGGGCTCAGGGTGCTTCCCAGCTGCTTTCAGGAGCAGGAGGTGAAAAGTCTGTGCCTTGGGGGGGACACTGAGCTCTACTGAACAGTTTATCGACAGCAGGAGATTGGATAGGATTTGAGTGAAGTCTATAACTCCTGTCCTGGGCCAGCAGTAAACCAGAAAAACACAGCTCTGGCTATTCTGGAATTCAGGAAGACTATGCCCCTGCAGCTTAACAGACACCCTCTGTCTTCAAGTGACCTCTGGGATATGCACCATCCTTCATCTGGAAAACCTAAAGGCTAGAGCTGAGCTCTCCCCCGCTGCTCAGGCTTCAGCCTCTCTGAGAAGATCATGTAGCACATTTCCAGCTTACACTAACCCCTATCAGCATTAGTACCTGATCTGGAAACCTTTTCTTTTACGACTGACCTGGCAGGCACACCTGCAGCACACCATATGGTCCCCACCTCATAATAATTACCAGTGTTCTCTCCCCAGTTTCCAAGAAATGAGCAATTCCATATCCCATTATAGAACTGACCAACAGTCTGTCCCCACAGCCTGCCCAGCCCCTGTCTGACACCCCTATCCATCTTCATGTGCCACATCCCACCTGCTCCTCTCTGGGCTGCCCTTCTGGGTGGGGAGAAGGATCCCCACACCAAGGCCATCAGGAAATGTCTTTGAAAATGTGTGCAATGTAGTAGCCTTTTTCAGTGCAGAAAAATCAGACAATGGCAGCATGTCCTCACCTGACACTGCCAGAATTCAAAAGCTCTCAGAAATGTTGATTAAAAGGGACATCTGGAAGCCACGTAGTTCAAAGCCCTGTTTACAGTAGGACTGCTGCTTACACTAGATCAAGTCAGCTGTGACTACTGATCTGCTTCTGCATTTCACTGTAGTCTGCATTAAGCTCAAGTTAAAGCTTATTCTCTCCTCTATTCCTTCAGATTTTTTAATGCACCCATCACCATTGCCACTCTGTATTCTCCAGGCTTCTGCTGCTTCTGTGCTCCTCCTGCAGTTTCCTTTCATGTTGTCCAGCCATTATCAGCTTTTTTCCCCATTACAGTCAGGATGGCATTCGAACCAATGCACATATTTGTTTCTTGAAAAACAAAGCATGGTGTCTCCTGCCCTCCTATAGACCACAGGACACTGTAAGCATCTGCCTTGAGTGTATTCTCTGGAACTTTGGTGAAAATTTTTTTTGACAGACATACATGACTTAATGGAAAGGTTTCTCCTCTTGTTCTTCTTTCTCTAATGAACACGGTTAAGCAAAGAAAAAACAGTCAGTTGTAACTTGCCCAGAACCTTAGAGGCCACATACAAAAGATTTCTTCTCCATATCTCTTAAACAGTTTATACAGAACATAAAGACATGTATAACATAATAACCACTGCTCAGGCTGATACTGCTTCAGGGAAATCACTGGGAATACAAGCAGCAGAAGACACGCCTATGTAATCTCTGGAACTAAATATAGACAGAGCTGTATCTCTGCCTAATTGTTCAACCCATTTCCTACTCTCACAGTGGAACAAGGATTCCTTCTGGAGCAGATGGATCTTGTTCAGTGTCTTATGTTTAGCTTTCCTCCTAGGAACACCATCTTTTCAATTGCTCGCCTTCTGCCTATTCTTTCTGAATACACCTCCTGTCAGAACAGGCCTGTCAGAACTGGCTCCCTTTGGAGCAGAGAGTTTTGCTGTGTTACACTGCAATCCATCACACACAGTCAGTTTATATTGGAAGGATCCCAAGAATGACCAGTCCCCCTCTACTATCTCACGCCAGCCTGGCTCTTTAACGTGACTTCAAAAGGCACATGAAAGATCCTCTATTAGATGAAATACGATACAAAATAGAGGAAGATTTTAGGTGCAACCTCCTAACTGTACAGCCTGACTGTTCTTTTGGGATGCTTTTCCTCATAAAGTGTTGCATGATTGACCAAAATGCTTGGTCCTACCATCAGCATATTGATAGGAAATATCAATAGGAAGTAAAAATGAACTTCTGGTGGATGAGTCGTAGGCTCTTGAACATGAAAACCACTCCACTTAAATAACTAAACAAAGTTTGCAATTGGGGCTGAAATAGTGCTGCTGATAATGTAGCTTTAACTCTATTAATAAAAAATGGATTTAGGCTGATTATACAGCTGAGCTGAGCTGAGTTGACCTGATTGCTGCTTGACCCTGAAAGGAGTCCAGTTCATTCATCTCTCCTCTCCTTTCTTCCTTTCTGCCCTCAGCATGACTGCTTAACCTGCTCCTTATACTGGCCCTAGTGCTCCTCTGATTGCATGCTGAGTGCACTGATATAGTAAAAAACTAATTTGAGGGAGAAAAACCACCAAACATCACTCAAAGAGTTTTCTGACCACTTTCAAATTGAACGAACTTAGTACAGGGTCAGAAGACACAGCCACTCCAACAGAAGAAGAAGATAGCTGTCGCAGGGCTTTGGTCTCTTTTGAGAGAGAATTTTCCCTCCACACAGACTGTTAAGAAATGCTAATAATTAATGCTTAAGGAGCACAAATGGCTAAACCTGGAGGTAAAATCTGGGTCTCAGGAAGGGGCCGAGACAGGGCGAGGTTTGGGGCTGGTCAGAGCCGGGACAGGGGCAGCTGCGGGCTCTCTTTCTCTCGGCTTTCGGAGGGAGACGCGCAGCTGCGCCGGGGGAAGGGAACTCGCTGGTACCACCGCGGTCCAGCCTGGCCTGTTTCTCCTGCCGCGGCCGCTGGGCTTGGTGCCCTGTTGATACCTCGCTGAGAGAGGAGCTCTTTGCACCTGGGCACACCGAGAGCCTGAGCCCGCCTCTCACAGCCCTGGCCAACTCATGCCGGCACCACCTCGGCCTCGCCGCTTCTTCGGCACCGCTCAGAGTTCCAGCTGCTCCAGCCCCACACCCCCACCCTGCCTGCTGAGGCGTCCCGGATTCCCAGCCACAGCCGCGGAGCTTCCAGCACATCTCAGCCACCACCTCGGGATCGCTGCGGTCGAGCCGCCATTGGCGTCTGCTCCCCGAGCTGCCCCACAGCGCCCCCTGCAGCCGCGGGGGAACCATCGCACCTGCCCTGCCCAGCGGAGCCACAGCGCCCCTGCCGGCCGGGACCGGAACTGCACCGAGGGGAAAGTGCCCACAGCTGAGAGAAGGCTCTCGGTGGGCTCTGGGGCTGTTGTGTTGTTTCTGTTATAGTTGTTGCTTGCTTTGCCTCATAGAAATACTTAGTAAAGATCTGTTATTCCTATTCCCTATCTTTGCCTGAGAGCCCCTTAATTTCAAAATACTATTAATTCGGAGGGAAGGGGGTTTACATTCTTCATCCCTAGAGAGGCTCCTGCCTTTCTTGGCAGACACCTGTCTCAAACCACAACAATAACAAAGCTGGAAGGAGACATATAGGGAGTGATGTGAGGGAAAGGGAAAAAGTAGAGCTTCCATCAGGAAGAAGACATTACTAGCTTGGCAGATCCCTGTAAAGACCCAATAGATCTGTTTGAGGAGACTCTAGATCCCACCAGGCTGCTGCTAGTCCAGTATCAAAGCAGCTCACTGCTTCACCAAGGAAGGAAGAACTGAAGATCCAGACAAGTGGAAGATTGTTTAAACTTTCTATTTTAATTGGCAAATTAAATTTAGAAACATTTTCCACCAACCTTCCTCAACAACTGCAAACCTTTTTTGGGGTCCTCTTCTGGTGACCATTCTCGCCAGTGCCACAACAGACAGCATTAGGCTGTTGCCCCCAAACATGGGACATAAGCTATGGGCTGGTGCCATGTGCCACAGTGATATCAGCTATCCAAGCCAACTCTGAACTAGGACAATCCAGTAGGAATCCAGCTTGATACAATCCAGTAGGAAAAAGCAGTAGTCTCGTGATTTTATTTAACTATATACAGCTTTGAAGATGTCTTATTCTGAATAATGAATACTTCTATCTCATTTTGATAAATAAGTGCTTATTCTGGTAAATAAGAATGACAAGAAACACTTTTTTCTCTTGGGACTGGAGGCATTTTTGTTGCTTATTTTTCCGCATTCCAACTACAAAGCTAGTATTATCTGCTGGCAAAGTTTTCTGAGAAAAAGCTATGTACAACCTTCTCATCTAAAAAACTTACAAGCCATGTGGAAAAAAAAAAGAAACAAACAAAAATAGGGTGAGAGGGTGGGAGATGATTACTTAGTCAGATAGAATGTCCAGAAATTCTTCAGTGCCTCCCATGCCTGTTGAAGTAATACAAGGCCTTGAAACATCAATAAATTATACTCTGTAAAAGTGTGCAATTTATTTCTTCGTGTCTTCTTGTCTGATCCCAAAATATCGCATCTGCATTAATACTTTTAGGTAAAAGGAAGTGGCAAAAACCCCAACATTTTTCATTTTCTTTTGATTCAAAGTTTTATTTTGTCCGCTGCACAATAGCCTGAATTTGGATACAAACAGCTATATGCCACTTGCCAGACACAGCTGTGCTTATGTTAACAGAAAATCCATTCTCTGTTGTCTTACTGAGTTTCTTGGACACAACATATATATATGACTTTGGCTCCCAGGGTAACAGCCATGAATCTCAGAAATTGAAAGCTGCAAGAGAGATGCAAGCAAAAAGGCCACCTCATGGGACAGAGAGGGCTAATCCTCTTTAATTGAGTTTGGATTTTCTTTCAGAGTGTGTACTAGTAAGTGGCTGCAGAAGCCAGAGTATTCACTGAGGTGACTATCCATGTAAGAAAATACTGAAAGAAAGTGTATTTTCCAAACACATGGTACTTACTGAGGTGTTTTTCTTAGTCAGGGTACAGAAACAGTACTGGATGAGCTGGGTGAACCACTGTGGTGAAGCTACACCTTAGGTATCTCCTAAAGTAGAAAATGCATGTACATGTTTCAATGTTTACTTAAATTATAGCTGTGTGTATATAGATGAGGTAAAAATGTGGGTTGGATAGCCATGAAAGAACATTTGAATAAACAGACATGGCTGTGACTGATAACATGTTCAGAAATTATTTGTACAAAATGTCCCAGGAGAGAGCTGTGATTATCAGACAATGGAGAAACGCATCATTTTCTACGAGCGAAACATTAGCACTGAATTATTTTTTGAGTGAAGGAAATCCAGAAGTGTTTCCTAAACAAACAGTGAGAAAAAAAGTTCAGTGTATCCCAATTCCTTCCATAGTGATAGGCCCTGAATGGCTCCTAAAACTGGGGTTTTGGCCCAGGCACCTAGAAGAGATAAGGTAGGATGAATCTCCTCCTTGAGGTACCTTTCTGTCTCCATTAATTACAAAAGGAATTTCCACAGCCAGCTCGGTCTAAGTGTCTTAGGAAACCAATCACAGTCAAAGTCTCTGAAATTTTTAAGAATCAATCAATAATAACTAAATCCTTGCATTTTCATTTCACTAAGAAATATGCTTGACCTGGTCTACAAATATTTCTTATTGCTATGACTTTCAAAACAGATCCTACAGCTTTGTTTAGTGTTTGCCACATTGTTGTTTCAGAGAGTTCCTTCTAAAATATATTCAACAATATGCTTGGAAAATATTTGAAATTTGTTTAACACTGGAAAGAAAAACAAAAACCAAAACCCAACCAAAACCCAAAAAAACAAGCAAGCAAAACAGAAACAAACAAAAATCAATGAAGGAGACATGGATTTTGTTGATGGGTAGCATTCAGGTTTTCCAGGGCTAGCGAAAATAATTCTGTCAGAACTCAAAATTAGACTAACTTTTTTAATTTCCTGAACAGACAGGCTTTCCCACACATAGTATATTTTTTCTTTGAAAAAGTGAGGCCCTAAGAATGAAAGCTTGGAATGAAGAGTTGGCCAAGTACCTGGTGCTTCAGGGTATGTATAAGCAGTGCACCTCAGTTATGCTGCATAACAGATGCCCCATGTCCTTATAGTTTTCCATTTCCAGGCTACCTAGATACATTTTACATTTCCTGAAATGTGCCTGTGGCCAAACAATTCCTCACAAGCTTCTTGAGCCATTTTCCTCCCTAAAATGAGGCACTATGAGAAATATGACCCAGTGCAAAGAATAAAAATATTGAGTGCATATGGCCACTGAACCACAGCTCATATAAATCATCACTGTAACATTTAACAACAATTTTTTCTCTTGGTTGAAATATTTGAGACATTCTTGTCTTTGAAAGTTCAAGATTTTTCTTGTGACAGAGAAAGCTATGTTCCCACCACTTGCAATTTTCATCCTGTTCCCCACATTGCAGTTTTATTCCAACTTACTTGATCATTTCTAGTCAAATTTGGTATTTTTCTAATGCTACAGATGTTTCTTCAGGGACCTGACTCCTGGAAACACAGGAATTCCTCAGCATTTTAGCTCTTCTGTATGAAAAAATAAAGTTTCTGAATCACATGTTATTGGACAAAAGTATGAGCTGATTGTGTCCTAACAGCCTGAAAGACAGAAGAGGAATTTCACAAAACTCTGGAAAGTGATGCAAGAATGCTGTCTTGCTGTGTATTTCTGCAGTTTCTTCTCAAGGGGGAATTTTCAGTATTAGCTAAGTGTAGCTTAGAATTAATTTTATCAATAGAAAACAAGAAGTTACCTACACAAGTAATGGCTCATTGCTATAGCTATTGGACAACAGAAATCAAATCCTGTGGTGGGTACTTTACTAATGAATATTACATTTCATTTTTGAAAGAGACAGTTTTCAGACTGTTGGCTAATTAATGACATCTCTAAAATGTGTTTTTCTAATTAGTAACTAAATTTAGACTATGGCTCCTCAGAGCATGTCTGCTGCATAATAATATCCCTTTAAATGATGGCTTTGTCCCATGCCTACTTGTGCTGTGATTATCAAGTAAGAATAAAACTCTTTTGGCAGGTGTTTTTGTTTCATGACAAAGAGTTGATAGCTTTGTGAATTGAAGTACTTTTTTATGGTCCCATAACTCATTCAAACCTACGCTGCAGGATGACTTTGTGGTTGTGCACACACAGAAAAATGGAGATAAATTCTTGCGATGCCCTTGCTTCGCCAATCTTGCAATTAAACCCCATGCTGTTGAGGAAGAGGAACACACTGAAATCAATAGACCCACCTGCAAGGCTCTCCGTGTGGCACTGCACAGTCAGCACCTCAGACAGTATCAGGGATCTGAAGGGATGAACACACATTAAATATGACATTTCAAAGTAATACAATCCATTACAGAAGACAGTGCTGGCTTTGGAGAGAACTTGACAGACAATGAAGTGATCAAAGGTGCTTTGATATGTCTAATTTTGGCTTACACAGCCGAGTTTCTATGGCCAATGGAGGTGATGAGAATAGTGTTCTCTTTTGTGCCTTCCCAAGGGAGGGATCAACAAATAGAATAGCTTATGCAGGTGACACAGTGATAGAGCATTTTTTTTCTCTTTTCCTAGCTCAAATTAAATGAAAGAACAAATAGCTGCAGACTGGGAAGTAAATTTAACTGAATGCCCTTTTCTTTGGTTCTGAGCACTGAAATTTTCTAAGATTTATTAGAGAATTAGTATTACCTTGCAAATTTTGACCCTTCAGCAGACTAATTGCCAGTATGTCTTTCAGTAGACTATGCAGTTTTGCTATTTGCTCCCAGGAAAATATGTGCCATTCTGTATTCTCACAGCACAGGTGTGCCTAACTGGGAAGGGACTTTTACATCAATAGGAAGTAATTTATGTATGTGTTATATTTGCAGTGTTTCTGTGAAGCATCATAACAGAATTATATTGTCTCTGCCAACAATTAAGGCTAGTAATAAATTAAGTCTATTATATGGATGCTTCTTATAAAGTATGCAATAGAATTATGAGTTAAATTGGACTCAGACACAGATGTTTAAAAGCATCAGTTGAAATTTAAAACCTCAACGAAAGAACAAGCTAGTTTGTACTACATAGAGACTTAATGCCTGAAGTTCTACCAATGTTTAATAACTTTAATGTCTGCAGCAACTTCCATGACTCAGCACTAGACATCTGCAAATTAAGCAGCAGACACCCACCGTGGGAATGATCAGTTAAAAAGTGATGGGCTATGGTAATGGCATCAGCCCAGATTCCCTATGAGTGCTTTCAAAAATCTTTGAAATAATTTGAGATATTCCAAATGCTTACCAGATTTTTTTTAATGTGTTCTTCACAATGACAGAGGAGATAACTGATGATGCTATTAACAACTTGCTGTTCAGATGAACAGTACCATGAATGTGCAAACTAGTTGGACCCATAAATCTATCAACAGCACCCTGAGGCCATCCCAGGGACAGGGACAGTGGGAGAGATAAAACAAGGCAAGGCTTAGGAAGCCACATGGAGGAACTCTTGGCTGCAGCCCACACACTTCATATCCCAGGCTCTGTGAGCATCCCCTCTGCCAAAATACCTCCCTGAGGAAATCGGGGTTGTGAGAGAGTCCTGGAAGGGCAGAAAGCCAGAAAGAAAAATTTTACATCCATTTCTTGGCTCTACTCCTATATTCTAGCTCCTTCCCTGAGCTAACTTAAGACAGGACTGCTTTTAAGAGATGAATAATTTGTTTAATGGGACCTGTCCTAGTGGAGACATAGACCTGTGACTGTTAAGTAGAATTGCTCATCCTGTGAAAGTATATTCCCTCAGTCAGCTATTTTCAACAATATTTTTCCTTTTTTCATCAAGAGCCATAAAGAAAAATTATTTGTCACATGTGGGTTTTGTCCTTTCCTAGACTCTGTATCTCTTATCTGTGGAAAGACTGAGGATGGAAGAGAATCAGATACTGCCTTTCAGGTACTTTTTGGTCTTTTTCCTTAAGACACAACTGAATCAAGGATTCAGTTTCCAGCTGAATGCCTTCTGGAAGAGATTTTAGAATCAGAAGCAGTCTTCTGAATGACTCCACCAATATCTAACAAAATGCTATTCCCCACCTTGTTTCAGAGCTTCAATGTGCTCTTACTATTTAACTCTTCTACTTTCTCTCTCAAACCTCTCTCATGTCTGCAAGTTTGCTAGCACAATTTGGGTGAAAGATTGCTTTCATTTAGCCCATATAGTGCTCTGCCCTTGTTCCACATCTCCAGAAAATCCTTACCTTCTGTTTTGTCAGTGTCTCCTCTCTCAGGATCATCATTGTTGCAGTTTCTCCCTGGGGTTATTGCTAGTTATCAGCCCTTCAGATCCTAGAAACCACTTCTGTCCACAGGCTGCACCTCAGCCTCCTCTACCTTTGAGTAATAAGGAGCTTTTGAGGTTGTAGCACCTCGGTCAGGAGAGCAACATGCATGGAAATAACTGAGACAGACTTTTGGGCGTCTCTGCTCAGAGAAGGCCAGGGATTGTGGACTGCTGCCATGCAGTTCAGTTTCTAATGGTGTAATTCATTTGACTTCAGCACTCAATGTGAAAGGTCATGCATAGAAAACTGCCAGCAATCTATTACCTTGGGAAATACCTATTTTATATTCAGAATGAAAGATTAGTTGTAAAAATCTATGAAGATATGGCTGAATACACCCAGGCCTCACATACACTTTCTTGTTAGACACACTCTTTCCTGTCTCCATATATTTGAAAGGGTTCTTAGGTTTCTTTCCTGCTACAGGTCAAAAGGGAGGGAAACAAATTAGTCTCCTCTGCCTGCTTAAGACCTATTTGTGACAGAAGAGTGTTGTTATCAATTATTAGTCTTCAGTCAGTTGAGGACTCTATGATGCACAGGCTGCCAACTGCAGCATCCCAGGAGGGCACTGCTTTTCAGTGGAAAAGGCCAAAACCCAGCCTGACATGCAGGACAGGTGTGGTGGGTTGTCCATGGCAAGATATCAGGTGCCCACCAAGCCACTCTATCACTTCACCTGCTCAATGGGACAGAGAGAGGAAAACACAAAAAATGAAAAGCTCATGAGTTGAGATAGAAAAAGGAACATCACTTACTGATTACAGTTATGAGCAAAACAGACTCATTTTGGGGAAATTAATTTGATTTATTGCCAGTAAAATAAAGCAGGGCACTTCAAAATAAGAACAATCCTAGAAACACCTTTCCCCCCATCCCTCCATTTTTCCTAGACTCCCAACTCATCTACCTCGTCCTCATGAGCAGCGCAGGGGTACAGGGGAACGAGGGTTGTGTTTAGTTCATAGTGCTTTGTCTCTGATGTTCCTTCACACTCTTGCCCAGCTCCAGCATGGGGTCTCACCCATAGAACATATGAATTTCATGAACTTCTCCAACATGGGTCTTTCCCATGGGCTGCAATCCTTCATGAGCTGCTCCTCTGCAGGCCCCTTTCAAGTGGTGTATCCTTCAGAAACAGGGAAATCTCTGGACTGGTGCCTGAAGCGATCCTCTCATCCACTGAGTGTTGTCACTCTGGTGTCTGTGCACAGCTATTTCATTTTCTCACTCGTCTGTTCCATCATTTTTTACCCTTTATTAAATATGTTCTCTCATACAAGGTGCTACCAACATTGCTGATGAGCTCAGCCTTGGCACGTGGCATGTCCAACCTGGAGCCAGCAGGAACTGGCTCTGTCCATCATAGCAGAAGCTTCTGGCATCTGCTCACACAAGCCACCCCTGTGGTACCCCCCACCACACTACCAAACCCTTGCCATCTAAACCCAGTACAACTGGACAGCTTTGCTGGGATACTCTGTCACCATACTAATGTGAAGGAATTCCTTCATATTGGTCCTTATACATGTCGTGGGATGATCTTGTATTCCCCATCGCCCGCTGGAAGGTTTTTTTTGTGCCTTCGGACTGCAGCCGGAAGGACTCTTCATGGCGGCTCGCCTGACCTTGCAGCCGGAATGTTTACATACTTTTGCCTGGCTGGAGACTTTTTTTCCCTCTGCTGGTAGGGGAGGAGGAGGGGCTGCTCTCAACTTTTTTTTTCAGCTGTCGGCTGGAGAGGAACGGAGATCTGCTTCTGCGGCTTCTGCTCCTGTCTGGACGGTTTTCGGCTCATTTCCTTCATCTGAGACCAGCTCACCATCTCTGGGACTCGTGGTTGGGACCCCTCGATCAGGCAGGGCCCGGCTGGGCTCGGGCCTTGGGCCTGGGACACGTGAGAGAACTGTGGGGAAACCCATCGGCCTCCACCTCTGGGGAGGGAGGGGGGAGCTCGTTTTGTTGAATAAACAGGGTTATTTTCACTCTCGTTTGAGAAGTTCTTTCTCCCGAACCCGTGAGGGGTGGGTGCTGCCGGGACCTGCTTGCTTGGCTGGCGGGGGAGAGGAGAGAGACTCCCTTCAGGGTTGTTTCCTCCTCGATTTGTGTCCAAACCGGCACATTTCATATTGGCGCCCAATGTGGGGCTCCGCTACCAGCAGAGGGAAAAAAAGTCTCCAGCCGGGCAAAAGTATGTAAACATTCCGGCCGCAAGGTCAGGCGAGCCGCTGTGAAGAGTCCTCCCGGCTGCAGTCCGAAGGCACAAAAAAAACCTTCCAGCAGGTGATGGGGAATACAAGATCATCCCATGACAATACACTACAAGAAGTGGCTGTTCAAAAATGGATGCAAAGGCAGCTGAGAAAGCACTGACATGACCAACCAGCTTTGTAATCTGTGCCAAGACAGGAGATGGCGTTATTCCCATCTTTAGTGAAACAAAATAGCTGGTACCCAAAATAGTCACAGACACCATTAGTAGGGGACAACAGATCCTAGCACTTTAAGTGCAGACTTCAGGGATGAATGTTAATTCATTAAATCATCTATTGAAAAAGTGGAATTGTGTGGAACTGTTTTGCACTAGGAGCTGCTGATCCATTAGGGCCACAGTAAGGACACACAGACTCCATAAAGTAACAATTAAATACTATTTATTAGAGCTAGAAGTATAAAGATGTAATTGCCAGTACCCTGTGAGAGCTGCCCATAGGCTCTTTTGTTATTATCACCCAGGTCAGCCTGTCCTGCACAGTTCACTGCTATGTGGATCACTGGCTCCTCAATGTACAATGGTCTTCTGGTCAGCATCTCTACATTCCCCCCCTTGACCCACATGCAGTTGAAACTTTTTACAGGTATTAAGAGTTATTGATTACATTAGCAAGCATTTTAGTTACTACAGAGACTCTTGCAGCATGATGACAAGAAAAACAAGCAGTAGTTAAAAGAAAAAGTGCACAACAGCAACATCAGGACTAGGACCACCAAAGGTGTCCTGCCACTGCACTCCACCCCTCATCCCACCTCCTCTAAGGCAGTGGTGGTGCAAATTTCGCCACATGGTCCAGTTGCTTGTGTGATGTAGTTAACAAAGAGTTTTGGTGCAGCTGGAGAGTAGGGGCATCCAGCACTTTGTTGTAGCAATGATGACATGAACTCTCTTGTTTCCAGTGAAGAGAACAATTTTTTACACTCATGCGAGGCCCTTTATATTGTACAGATATTCAAGGCTTTTATACTGTGCTAAAAATGCACTATCTAAAAATATTCTTGTTAGCATTCTTGTTAACTAAACACATACACGTTGGCCGCGTGCTGTATCTCCTGTGTTGCTGTCCACGTGCTCCTTTGACCAATTAGCACTTTGATCAGGTGTTGTCCATGCAAAGCTTACATAACTTGTTCTTGTCTTCATGTCAGCTGTACATTTCCCAAAGTGCTTTTCATGAATCATCAATGAACAGATGTGAACAAAGGCCCTTTACTTATTCAACAAGACTTTTCTGTCTCCCACACTTCATGTCTGTTGATACATACTAACTGAAAGCCATAGTGCAGGGCTTCACATAGAGGTTCTGCATGAAATAAAACAAAGGTATTATTTTAGGTTAAAACTCAGGAGTTTGTGTCTCCTCTAGTGTGAAATGATTAATACAGTCATTAGTTCTGCACACTCACCACTATCCTCCTCCTACATTGCTTAGATGGATTACAGGTGGTAGAGGTGGTAGAAGAAGGTAGTTTCTACCACCTCTCCCTTTTGACATATTTGACTGATCCATCTGTGAATCAGGCACTCTGTCTCTGTTTAGAGTCAAGATCTTCATTTGTTGGGGCTTTCCAAGCCCAGGCAGGGACTTAACGGTTTCCAGGTGAGATTGAGCACAATATAAACCCCATGAAACAGAAGTTTTGTAGACTCTTTTCCTCCACCACTCAACAGATACAGTCTGCAACCACCCAGAAGACCAGAAGAAGAGGACCAATGGGATGTCATTGGAATCTACGAGTGGTTAATTGGTGATATCTTTTTTCTGCTTAATCTGTTTCTCTGTTACTCTATTTCTCTCTCCCCCTTCTCCCTCCACACCTCCTCCACCTCCATCACTCTCTCTCTCTCTCTCTCTCTCTCTCATTTACTGTTAAATAGAATCTGTACTCCTGACTTCAGCATATGGTCTTGTTTGCACCTTAATTCGGGCAGAGGCATCTATAAGGCCCCAGACAAGTCACTCGAGGAGGTTTTTAAAAAGGCTTTCTAAAAAGTTGTTAATGTACTCTGAGTTGGATGTACATGGGAGAAATTCTGACAAGATATTCTCAGGAGATCAAAACAACAAAAAAGAATTTGTTGGCAAATTTAGAAAATCAGAGAACTTTGACAAAAGGTTTAGAACACCATTCAATCAAGATAAAATACTTCTCAAAGCATTAACTTGGCCAGATTGATGCCTAAAGATTTTTACTTTTATACATTTTTCATATATTTGTAGCTTTGTAGACTGTTAATACATGGCTCTACAGCTCCTAGTATTTTTTATAGCCTTTCTTTTAGATTTTAGAATAATAAGCTAGCCCTCTGACACATTCTTGAAATTCTGTTTCGTCTTATTTTGAAGACGAGAACAGCTAATAAGGACATTTTGTTTTCCAACAAGAATCTGAAAGTCATAACAAGAAATAAGGCAAAGAAGCCCCTGGAACAATTCCAAGGGACAGACCCAAGGGGGCAACTGCATCTCCTACTGGATGTACCTGCTAGATATACTAATACCTTATAAAAATGGTACTAATCTGATTTTGTGTATCTGCATATACCCATGTTTTGGGCACCTGAAAGCTTTCATTAAAGGCTTGCTTTGATATTATCATTCTTACCATGTTTTGGAAAGGTTTTGTGTTTTATTCAAGGCAACAACATCAACTTCGCAAACTCTAAGCCCATTTGATTTCAAGTTACTAAAAATTCCAAGAAGAGGGAATTAGAAGAAAGAGAGACAGACAGAAAAGATACAGAAGAGCACACAACTCCTGGATTCCAAGGGTGTTTAGACAGAAATTCCAAGAGGAGGTAGGGTCAAGGAGTGCAATTGCCTCATGTTTGATCTTAAATGCCCCATAGCCTTTCTGGGTCTTTCCCTCAGGTGGGGCTTCCAGTCATTTTGGGCCACTGCTGAGCTGGGATATAGGCTCTAGGAGGGTGGGAGTTCACAGGGCAGGGCACTGCCTCGCTAGGGCAAGGTCTGACCTGCCCCTTACCCCCCACATATACAAAATGTTTTGAGCCAATAGTCTTGTCCAGTCTCTGAGAACCACCCCATGGCTTGAGACATTGACTGGGACCACAGCAATGGTACCTTTCCTCTTGTGGCAGCAGTAGGATTAGAAAAAGCAGAAAGGAAAGAAGAGGAAAGTATACAGGAGGTCATGTAAAAATTGCTATTTCAATTATCAAAGTTAAAACCTAGTTAATGTAAGAATTTACCTCTATGCAAGTCATTGTTCCCCACCCCATGAGTCTCTAAAACTGCAGACAAGGGGTGATGCAAACCAGAGTCTTGGGGGAGAGTTCATGAACCAGTCTTTCAGCTGCAGTGACCAAAGAGTCCAGGAGACTGGTCCATTATTTCCTTTGTGTTTCTTGAGACAACACTCTTCTTTGGTGAGGTTCAGCATTACTGAGCTATAGACAATTTTATAAAACTACTTTTGATATTTGCTGGACTTGTGAGCTGAGCTCCAAAATAGCATGTCAAGTTCAGTTTAAGGTTTTCCATGGACAAACTCTAAGGATCAATAGTTAGGCCACCTTGCCTCTGGGAGTCTGTCATTTTACAGGTCCAGGTATCCCTACAACCCAAACAAATATACATGCCCCAGGATACCACAATTATCCCTCCCACCAACCTGGTTACAGGAGGATGCCCAGAACCCATACCCAGAGAAAGAGGAAAAGATCAGTGGGCAATATGGGGAAATTACATACTGTAAAAATCTACTGCTTAATAGTCTGGATTGCCTCAAGTGTGGGACCAAAGATATGACAAAACTCAATTCATTCCAACCTCCTCAGCATATCATTTCAGTCAGGGTCCTAGCTTCAGACCAAATACCTTTTCAACTTTACCAAACTCTTCAGTGGTTCTCAAACCCAAAATCTTTCTTCTTCTCTTGGCTATTTATGCCTTCTTTGTCTACAGCTAGAGAGAACTTTCCAGCTGTCACTTCAGCTCCTGTCAGCCTCTTTTCTCCCTCCTTCCAGGGGCCACAAACAGTTCCACATTCCCTTCTCTGCACAATTATTCTTCACATATCACTTACCATTACTACATGTGCTTCTCTCACTATAGTAATTTTATGCTTTGCTCTGAGGAAATAGGAAGAGGTACACAAATTTGAGTCCAGAATGATATGAAATCTTATGTGAGCTCCCAAAACTAAATTGAGGGAGGACTCTTTCCCATCCACTGTGACAACAGAGAAAAATCCACAAACATGTTAAAATATGACTGGTAACAAACTTATATAAGCCATATACGAACATAAATATAAAGACATGTAATCACTCAAAGCAGTGAAGAACAGCACCTTTTCAGCCCTGTCGCCACTTCACCATCTCATGGAACACTTCTAGAAGGTGAAAACATGGTCCCATTTGGACCTACTTCAAAGGGAGGAGCTATCTATCTGGTATTCTTTTGTGTTCTCTGCCTTAGAAAGTTTTATTAAATCTTTAATCAAACTAGTAATAACAATCTGTGAAAACAAACTTAGAAGACTTCAGTAATGCAACAATCACTAATAAAACTTATTTGATAGAAGTTATTTAAATTACCTACTACCTTAACAATGAAGAAGATTTTTAGCACTATGTAGGCAAACTTGAGTTAGAGTAGCCATCCATCCATTTGAGACCTTTTCAGTTTTAGATTAAAAGGGTTTTTTTAATGATATATACATTCTGTTATGTCCTATTTGGCAAATTTGGACTCTATTAATGTAAAATTTATTCTTTTTGTGTGATGTTAGTGTGGTCCTCAGGGAAAAGGATACAACTCTCTTTTCTTTCTTGCTCACTTATCCCTCTGACATCTGAAGCCATATTTGCTATTACAATTATTAGGTACGAGGTCCTGCTGGGATGGTTGACTAATCCAGGAGCAAACAACCATGCTCCCATACTGGGGACCCTGTTCTGAAAATACAAAAATTAAACCAGTTAATGTAAAAAAACTCGTAAACGAGAAAACTCATTTTAGAGTTTCATATTTCTTTGCAGTTTTATCTACAATGGATTTTCTATTTACTGTATTTTCCAATAGTTTCTCTGTGTTCATCTTTGTCCAGAACTGACTTCACATAATTAAAAGTCTCTGGCTGTAGCTCTTACAGCTGTGTGGGCAGCCAAAAGTCCCTTCCATTTCTGCTTAAGGAGCTCTTTATTCCATGTCTGGACATACATCCAGTCTTCTGGCTGGTGAGGATATACTTGAACTTTCAGGGTTATCAGTCTTATTGGTTAAAACAACTAGTTAAAACAGTTAGTTAAAACCTGCCAACCAATCAGAAGAGCCAGAAGGAGGATCCAG
>VZRX01018074.1:147680-157688 GCA_013398075.1 Notiomystis cincta | reverse complement strand
GGGCCGTGCGGGGGCCGTGGCGGAGCTCGGCAGCGCCCCGTGCCCGGCGCGGGTGTCGGGGGTCAGTGCTCCTGTGGGGGTCTGATTGCCGGAGCCCTGTTTCCGTGCCCGGCCCGGCCGGTGTCCGCCGCAGCGCGCCCAGCTCTTCGCTCTCCGGGCGTGGGGCCGAGGGAAATCAGCGTGAAGACACCTCGGTTACTCTGCGGGTTAAAACTCTTCTTGGATGAAGCAAAGATTTCCCGTGTATAGTTCAAGGAACACTAGAAATAGAATCTGCTTTCCGAATTTTTCCCGTGCACGTCTCCCATGTGCTGCAGCGCTCCTGCTCAGTGCTTCTCCCTGCTGCTGCCTCCCGGCAACACAGCCACGACACGCCCGGAGCTCCCGCTGGATCCCAGGTCCTGCCGGATCCCTGGCACAGTCTGGGCACACAGCCTGTGTTCCAGGATCTCTGCTCCCTGCTTTCGGCTTTGTCTTTTGGCCTGGGGAAGGTGCACGCTCTGTTTCCTTGGAGGACAGACAGGAATCTGTGTCACTTTTTCCTTACCTGTTGCTCCCCGAACTGGTGGGGCTCGTGTGGTCCCTGCTCCCTCGCCTCTGGCAGATGGAGCTGGAATTTCAGAGTCAGCAGGGGAGCTGGAACAGCTGTGGCACTGTTTTGATACAGTAGGATGTGAACTGAAGGCTGAACTGCCTGATAAGTGCAGTGGCCAGGAGAAATGTCTGTATCTCACATGGATTTACATCTTCCACATGGAACTGAACAGCTGGCACATCCCGTGGGCTTTGGAGGGATCACAAAGGCTTTAGTTTGGGGTGGTGCTGGGACAATCCCAGTCTTGGGGAGGCTGGGAAAAGACATGTGAGTTGAAGTGAATCTTAAAGTGTGAGCCAGAACTGCTAGGCTGCAGTAGCTGCAGGAGTGTGGCCCTTGGAAAACGAGGACTGAGCACACCCCTGCTGCTCGGGAAGCACAGAGATTCTCGTGGCATGAGTGAGGCACAGCTGTGCTTTAGAGCTGCCCTGAGCCCTCAGAGCTCTCGGGTGCAGGCCTGGGATGGAGTGGGTGGAACAATCTTAAAGCATAAACAGTTCTTTAAACTTTTATTCCAGGGGATTATTATTGCACCTTTAGTAAATAAGAGGTCTAGAGACTTGTTGGCAGCTGGCCCATCGGAGGGCAAAGCTGTGTATTTAATGTGGAAGCAGAGCAGTCCAGGGTGCACCTGAGCTGCCTTATCTGTTCTGAGTGCAATATTTTACATTCTGAGTGGGGAACTAAGTGTTCAGTATTCTGAATTTTCACCTGTTAATTGTGTGGTGCTTTAAAAAAAGAAACATAATAAATGCAAAAATTTTTCTTGTGCTTTATCTCCTCAGGACGAGTTTTTAGATGTGATCTACTGGTTCCGGCAGATCATTGCAGTTATTTTGGGAATCATCTGGGGAGTAGTTCCACTGAAGGGATTCGTGGGAATAGCAGTGTAAGGTTTATTTCCTTTTCTGTCTTGTGTACTTGCCCTCATTTGGCCTGGCCTGGGAGCCTGTTTGAGGCTGTGCTGTGAACAGTGAGCTGGCTCAAGGCAGGCTCTGCCTGCTCTGTGTCTCACAGCCAGTGGTGCATCCCAGACTGTTGGATGCCATGAAGTTCATCCAAATCATAACATGTCCCTCAGTTTCTTTCTCCTCAGCCTGATTAACACTTTCTAAAATTATTATTTGTTTTGTTATTAAAGGGGACAGTGGCAGAAGAAGGGAGCTAGTGTTTCAATTGACTTGGTATGTGTGCCCTGCCTGTGTGGGAGGACTGGGAGTGGTGCCTGGTGCGATCTCCCAGGAGGGAATGTCCATGGGGGGAAGGTGTGCACATCCTGGTCTTTGAGCCAGGAGTCCTGCTCAGACAAGAGGTTCTGTCAGCAGGCAAGAGGAGCAGCTGCTCTGTGAAGAAGAAAAGGTTTGCTCAGAACATGAGAGGCCACGAGTCCCAAACAGGCAGAGTGGCACCAACAGAGCTCTGGCAGCACTCCTGGCTTCCTGATGTGGCTCTTGCAGCCGTGCAGTGGGGAAGGCAGTGCCTGCAAGGGGATGTGTGCAGTGAATCCCAAGGCATGGGAGCCAGGTCACCTCCCCAAAGGTGTCTGAAGGCTGCAGTGAGTTATGAAGGGAAAAATCTGTTTGGCCCTGACATATGCCTGAAAGTGTCCAAGGGACAGCAGAGGTGGGGACACAGCCCTGCTCTTTGGACACCAGCTCTGGGAAGATGCTGGATCTTCTCTGGGGAGTCTCTATTTGCAAATGTCTCTGCCTAGCCAAGGTCTAAAGAGTCAAGCTCCAGCCTCATAGCTTTTCCTAGGCAAAATTCAGTTGTCATCTTGTCCCAAGTGTTCTAGTTGTGGCAAGAAAGTGGAGGGCTGATGTTCCAGCAGAAACCCAGTAGCTACAACAAACAGATAAATCTGAAGTGCCCCCAGGAGCACTTAATTGTTCTAATTTAGTCACCATTAATTGACAAGGCACCTTCAGGCACCTAAACCAATTCATGTGCTAAATGTAAACTGGAGGGATTTGGTGTACAGTGGAAAACCAAAAGATGCTGGAAGTGTGTGTGGTTTTCTCTGTGCTATGTAGTGACATAGCTGCTCCAGCTGCTGCTGGTCACCCACTTTGTGTGTTGTCATCCCACCCTTCCCACACAGCCTTCCTTGCAGGACACGGACCTGGTCTTGCCCAGGCTGCCCCAGCCCCAAGCTGGGGTGGTGTAAAGCCAAACCTGTCATAGGACAAAGAGAAGGTCATGTTTGTTCTCTCTGCTGCAGCAGACTGCAGAGCACTGAGGTGTCTCAGGCTGGACCCCAGTACTGGGGCTCAGGACACTGTTGTGTCTCTTTGGCTCTTATCTCTTCCCTGTTTGGTCCTGGGATGCTCACAGGGAGCATGGAGGTGACAGTTTTCCATCTCAGAATCAAGAAGCACACACAAGGTTCTCTGCAGGGGTAGAACTGCTGTGGATCTGCAGGACAGGAGAACCTGCAGGTTTGCAGATCTGAGGATACTTCCAGCTTTTGACTTCTGGCTCTTGAGCCCTACTAGGAGTAGGTTGTCTTGTCAGGCAAAATTCATCCCAACCTGACAAGCTGACTTGGAGGGGCTCTTTTGAGGAAGTGACTGAGCTGCCTGAAAAGCTTTGCAGGAAAAGAGTTCTTCTTTGCTTCCTCTCTGCTGTGGATGAAAGATATTTCAGTGTATGGCATGTGGGATACCTGCAGCCTGTACCAGTGGAGTGATGGTTCCTAACCTCTTTCCTGCAGATTCTGCCTGATCAATGCCGGTGTCCTGTACCTCTACTTCAGCAGCTTCCAGCAGATAGATGAGGAGGAGTATGGTGGGACGTGGGAGCTAACGAAGGAGGGATTTATGACATCTTTTGCACTGTTTCTGGTAATGCTTCTTGCTTTCTTTAAGATGATTTGTGAATTGTGTTGGTGCACTTTTTGAAGACCTGGAAGGAGAGCAGATGAAGTGGTGAGAGAAGATAGACAGGTTAACACCATCGAATAAGTGGCAGTGATTGTGAAAGAAAATCCCAAAATCTGATGGCTGCTGCCTGTGAAAGAATGTGCTGATGCCTGGGATTTCTCTATAGGAAAGGATGCATCAACCACTCCCATCCTCTGTCCCAGATATCCTAGTGGAGTTCCATCCCCTGTAGAACTAGTTACACCTGGACTGGTGTTTGTTGTGTCTTTGTTTTCCCCTTCCTCCATCCCCCCAAGTATCTATCACAGCACTTGATTTGGTGCTGCTTCTCAATCTCTGGAGGTGCTGTGGTGGGATTTTAATGCAGAGAGGCTGAGGACCCCAGACAACAGACATGTTGAATGCCACCTTTTGTGGCATGTGGTGAGCCTAAGATCTCTCCAAGGCCACCTCAAAGCTAGAATGCAGTCCCCCACTGAGAGCAAAGCCTGAAGCTTGTTTGCTGTATCTGAGCCCTCTCCAGAGGCATCCAAATAACCTTCCCTTCCTTTCCTCCCCACAGGTTGTTTGGATAATCTTCTATACTGCCATCCACTATGATTGACACAGTCTGCAGCATTTGCCTGTCAAATCAGTCGTCAATAAATAGAGAAGGTTTTAATAAATCCTAGTCTTTAGTGGACTGGTGGGAAAGAGAGGAAGTCAAACAAGCTTTCCTCTATACCAGTGGTCTGGGTAGCCTGGAGGAGCCCCAACTCTTCTGCTGGAGAAGCCTGTCTCCATTTTATATATCCGTGAATTATTGGAACTATTAAAAAGCCATTGGAATTTTTGGAAGTGGTTCAAGACTGTTCAAATTTGGAACTTTCTGTGACTCTAGCCAGTAATTCTTATCAAACTCCTGTGTGCTGAAGGTCGAATCTGTTAATTTAATGTATGTATGCCCTTCTGTTTTAAATCTGTCATTAAGCCCTGACTTGTCTTCCATGGTTGTCCTTTAGGCAAACAGTGTTTCAAAAGCAGCTGCAGGTACATGGGCAGAAGGCACAGCAGCACCCAGGACATGAGCTGGTGGCTGTCCTTAGTATGTTTTTGTAGTAACCAGATCTGATTTGATTAAACAGACTGTGTTGTTACCATTTCTAATATTTTTTGTTTTACTTGCAAATCAGTTGTCAATCAGAATTTTTAAATTTTTAAGTGATTTTGCTAGGAAGAATTGATTCATTTGGTGAACCAAGATGTATTCAGGAGGCTTAGAAGCTCCACTGCACTCTGCCAGCCTGACTATCAAGTTGCCATCACATACCTCAGGGCTTCGTAGTCTCGATGGAATCATTCTGGAGATACCCTGTTAAATGTTTGCGTTTCAATTTGGTTTTAAGCTCTTGGATTCAACTGCTCTGTGTTCATAAATGCAGGAGACTAAAACACAATCGAGGCAGCTATTATCTTAAATGCAGAAGTACCAACTTGCAAACTGGGCAGAGTACACAACCTCTGGTTTGGGAGGTGCTTGATCACCTCATAGCTCAGTTCCTCCCTAGTTGTGCCCTTTTTGTGCATCAATGAGTCTCTGCTTTAAGGTATTTTTTCAGAACGTGTCTTTCAGAAATAGTTCTTGGGAAACACGCACAGTCCTTGTTATTGTCAGAGGACCTTGTAGTCTTGTTGCCATGTGGTACTTGCTTCTCTAAACTGCTCAGGCACCCAAAAAGAGTCCTGACCTAATGCTGCCTTATAGTGAGGGGCTGATAGTTTAGTGTGCTCTTGCTGCAAGCCTGCATTGCCTCCTCGCTGGTGGAAGTGCCACAGCCTGGCTCTCATGGGGAGTGCGAAGCCAGGGATCTCAATCTCCAAGTGCTGAGCCAGGGCGAGCCTCCATCCTTACCAGGGAAAATCTGTCTGTTCTTGGTGGAAGAAACAGCCCTGGTTGTTTTAGGTCCTTGGGATGCCAAGGGAAGAGTGCAATAGCAGACAGCTTCTGCTACTTGTGAGTGGCCAATTTAAGTAAATGATCTCAATAAAAACTTCTTTATTTTCTCCTCCCTATCCCCAAACTTGCTCCAACTTCTAGTCTGCTACTTTCTCTTCCTCTCCTATTAGCTGAAATTATTAACTTCCCATGAGAATTGCATAACCTGCTAGTTCTAGGTCAGCCTTTCCTGCTGGCACTGGTCTGTATCTTAGCTGCTTACAGCCATCAATAAAACCATTGTATACTTGAAATGCTCCAATAAATGTTGCCTGAATAATCCACTGTACAGCTTCTGTGTCCTCTGGTCTTTCCTGTTTTGTTAAATGGTGGGAGGGTGGGATTCCTTTCAGAGTTGGATTTTTTGGTAAAGTTTTTGAGATTCTTGGGTCTCTTGTGCTGCACTTTGAGAAGAGGCCAGAAGCATTTGCAGTGGTAGCTAATGCTTAAATCCATGCTTCAGCTAAGCCGAGTGTTGCCTGTTCAAGCTGTTCTGCTCCTTTAGCAACTGTTCCTGCCCTGTGACTCACTGAGCCACTGCTCATTCTAGAGTGCTCAGGTGTGGTCTAGAGCAGGACTTGGACCACTGCTGTACCCTGTGCAGAGAGAGAGCAGAACTGCTTCCCTGCCCCTTTGCTCTGTTCCTTGCTTGCCTGTGCTTCCGCCAGCTCAGTTCCTTGGACACTTCTGTGCAGTTCCAGTGTCTGGAAGCTGAACCTGAGCCAAGGAGGATTCTCCATTGAGGAGGATTGTGACCATGCACAGACATTGGCCTCTGGATGTCTTTAAGGCTCCTTGTAAAGAATTTACTGATTGCTGTTGCTCAGCTGCAAGTGTTTGTCTTCTCTTCAGGTTCCTGTTTCAAGGGGTGCCTCAGGGGCTAGGAGTTGGTATCCCCTGTGCTGGTCAGCAAGAGAACTAAGGCTTTGGTGCTTGCTCACNGGGATTCCTTTCAGAGTTGGATTTTTTGGTAAAGTTTTTGAGATTCTTGGGTCTCTTGTGCTGCACTTTGAGAAGAGGCCAGAAGCATTTGCAGTGGTAGCTAATGCTTAAATCCATGCTTCAGCTAAGCCGAGTGTTGCCTGTTCAAGCTGTTCTGCTCCTTTAGCAACTGTTCCTGCCCTGTGACTCACTGAGCCACTGCTCATTCTAGAGTGCTCAGGTGTGGTCTAGAGCAGGACTTGGACCACTGCTGTACCCTGTGCAGAGAGAGAGCAGAACTGCTTCCCTGCCCCTTTGCTCTGTTCCTTGCTTGCCTGTGCTTCCGCCAGCTCAGTTCCTTGGACACTTCTGTGCAGTTCCAGTGTCTGGAAGCTGAACCTGAGCCAAGGAGGATTCTCCATTGAGGAGGATTGTGACCATGCACAGACATTGGCCTCTGGATGTCTTTAAGGCTCCTTGTAAAGAATTTACTGATTGCTGTTGCTCAGCTGCAAGTGTTTGTCTTCTCTTCAGGTTCCTGTTTCAAGGGGTGCCTCAGGGGCTAGGAGTTGGTATCCCCTGTGCTGGTCAGCAAGAGAACTAAGGCTTTGGTGCTTGCTCACAAAGGAAGGAGTTAATTTTAAGAAACTCAAGGGAATGTGGCAGCCAGTAGAAGGGACCTGAGCATCTTGCAAATGATGAGAACTGTAAATACAGGGGGCATGTGTTGGCATAGGAATGGTCTAGCAGAGAGCATGGTTTGGTGTTGGGAGGACAGGAGAGCAGTGTCTGACAGGAGCAGGGAATGCTGTGGGAGCAGTGCTTGGGCAGCATCCCTGCCCTCACAGGTCCGCACTGGCACAACAAGCTTGCTCTGCATTCTCCACTTCTTGGTGGGAAAGAGCCAATGGCTGGTGGGGGTCAGTGCTACCAGAGATCCTCAGCTCAGGGAGAAAAAGGTCCTTCCTGCACCAGAGGGAGCCCCAGCTATTGGGATACAGTTCCAGCAGGAGCTGTATCCTTATGGATCTCACACCAGGGTGCAGAGAGGCTGCACTGCCCACAATGGAGCTCCCTGCTAAGCTGCAGACCTGCAGAACATCACCTTGGCTTTCAGCAAAGAGCAGCCAGTCCCTGGAAGGAGGGAGAGAGAGATCCCCTTGCCTAACCTTGCTGAGAGGTGAGCAACAAGTGTTTTGTGGGGTAGAACTGCTGAGTTTCTGGTGGTCCTTGGGCTCCAGGTACAGAATGTGCTAAAATTAATGCAAGTTACCGTGAGTGTTAAAGGGAGAAAACTGGGGTGGGTGCCAAGGGGTGTTGGGAGTGGCTGTGCCCCTGGGCATCTCAAGTCCTGCCAATCCCACCTGTCAGAGCCCAGCTAGACCTGCCACTAGCACTGAGCAGTGTCTGTTGGGGTGGCAGCACCCCACAAGGAGCCTCTGTCCCCTTCATGGAGTGTCACTGTCTCTGCAGTTCCCCAGCTTGATTTCCAAGCTTGCAAAGGCTGTACTCACAGTTGCTGGCTTTCAGCTGCCCATAGGTGTCACAAAGCTTATAACATTGAGACAATATATCCAAAAAACTTCTTTTATAAACCAATTAAACTAGATAAACCAATTCAATCTCAGCCAACATTTGAATGCAGATTTGTGCTGTGAAGTAGAATTGGAACTACCTGACTGTAAGAATTCTCAAGATTTTAGAAGGGTACCCTGGAATGTACAATCCCTATGTGATGAGCTGAGGGCTCTCAGCTTCAAGGAGTTTCCTGCTGACTCTTGGGGAGGGTCCCTGACTGCTGACCCACAGCTCTGAGGAGTGACTCCACTGCCCCCCCAGCGTGGCTCCTTCAGAGCCCTGTGGGATCTGATCCATGGTAGGACAGAGTCACATTAACCCTCCCTGACTGGGGCTCTGACTTCCTGCTCCACTACAACCACAGGGGCCAGTCAGGTTGGAGCCAGCCGTGACATGACCAAGGCAGGTGGCAGGTCAGCAGCCAAAGGGGCTGAGGTGGCTGCTCCTGCCACAGCCAATTGGTTTGGGTTTTTTATAAACACCAGAAAGGCAGAGGCTGGGTTGGTAGGTTTATCCTCTGCCAGGTAGAGTGGAAGAGGATGCAGTGTGGACATAGCTCCTGGCCTTGGAGAAGATGCAGTGGTGGAGAAGAAAACCCTCCAGCTGCTGGGGATGGGGAAACTGAAGAGATGCCTGAAAGTGGAGATTGACTTGCAAGAGCCAAACTATACTACTCCTGTCCCTATTCCTATTTATTTATTTCCTATAGTTGGCAATGGCCGTGATGCCCTCAGGCTGCTGGAGGCACAACCAAAACCTTGCCAGTGCCACAGCAAAGAAAGATTTACAAGTTGCTGTGTTGAGGTGCACCGAGCCAGTGGAGCTGCTCAAGCAGGGGATTAGCTGGCTCACTGGAGGATGAGAAAGTAGGACATGTACCTGTCAGGTGACCTCCCCAGAGCCAAACAGCCCAGCACTCCACATGCCACATGCTCTGCCTCCCAAAACAACAGATGTCCAGGATATGTTGGGGCAGTAGGTGGATTTTTCAGATCTGGCAACCAAAGAGAGCCGTGTGTGTGTGCCAAGTCGAAAGAGGCCAGTGTTGTTGCAAGGATAAGGAATTTTCACAAACTTGGACCATGGAAAGAAACAACATCTTCCATCTTCCAGTGATTTTACTGGTGGATTTTAGGCCAATCTCTGAAAAAAGTGTAGGGGAAAGAATGAAATGTTTCAGCCAGTTAGATCTCAGAAACACCCATGTAAACCAGGCCACCCCCCACACGTATGTCCACCACAACTCTTTGCCAAATGGGAGCTGTTGGTAACTACAGCTCAGGCCTACCCCAGACATGGCTCGTACTGTGGCCCCATTTGGGCTTCCCATGGGTTTATGCTGGCTCCCTGTGCTGCCCAGCAGCCTCAGCCCCTCCTGACACCTGTGATGGTGCTGCTGGAGCCGGGAGCGGGGAGCCACCAATGGCAGGTGAGCACGGCCAGCTGCACCTGCAAACACCAACCCAAACCCACAGTGCTGCAGAGGGGACCGTGATCTCCAGCTCTCATCCCAGAGGGCCACACGCATGAGCAGCCAACGATGGAAGGCTGTGGGAGAGCAGACACCCGGCTGCTCTGGGGCAATGTCACAGCATTTCTTGTTGATGGTCCCACTGGGTGCTGGTGCCCCCTTGCCCCATGACAAGAGGTGAGATGTGAGCCCCCCTGCTATGGGCTGGCTCTGGCAGAGACATGTCCATGCACATCCCTTGGGAAACTCTTCCAGCCTTCTGGAGGCAGGACTGAGGAATCTCGGATCCAGCTGCCTGGAGGCTTGGCCCGGAACGCGAACCCGCCTGGTGCAGGGGGGCTGGGGCTGATCCCCTCTGTGTGGGTCAGGGGCGAAGACGAGCTCGGGTCATGGAGCAGCCCCGGCTGGAGCCGAGCCCAGCCCTTCCCCTCCGCCCCAGGCCGCGCCCGATCCCGGGTCCCGGGTCCCGGTCCTGGCTGCCCCCGGCAGCACCCAGGCCAAACCCGGGCTACCGCGCTGGCCCCGCTGGCCTGGCCCGGAGCGGCCGCTGGGCGCGGGGAGGAGCCGCCCCTGCCCGGCCCCTTCC
>VZRX01018074.1:121177-147607 GCA_013398075.1 Notiomystis cincta | reverse complement strand
GCCCCCGGCACCCCCCGGCCCTCGGCCCCGCGCCCGGAGCGGGGCTCCCCGGGCTCCCGCCGTCCCTGTGCCCCGGCCCCGCATTCACCCTGAGGGACGGAGGGCAGCCAGAGATCCAGGGGTTCGTCGCAGAGCCTCTCCCACAGCCAGCTTGGCCTTCCAGACTGGACCACTTATGCATGGCCTCCTTGGATGCTCCTTGAGCATCCCCCCACCCTGGGGCGCTCCTTGCACATCCCTCGGTCTGGGATGCTCCATCCCTCCGGTGCTCAGCTGGAATAAAGTCAGGTGATCATTTGATCCATAAGAAAATCCTCCGCCTATTTTTAACTGATTACTTTCTCCTCCACAGTTGAGAGAAATGTTGTTTCTCCCCCATGTCATGTTTCTTCAAACGGTGTTGCCCTTCCCCCCTGGGGCTGCTTTCCAGTCCGGGTGCCTGTCAGCCCCCAGGCCTGTGTTTGCACAGCCCCGGGTGCTCCTTGCCCTCTGCCCTGGCCCACCATGCCCACGGGTGAAGCTCCCATTGCCTGTTCCCACCCTGTGCTCTCCTGACCATCCAGGCGAAGCTGCTGCCTGCAGGGGTGTGGGAACAGCTCTCCTGGAAGCATGAGACCTCTCATCACACACCCAGAATCTGGTGCAGTTTTGGCTGTGCCAATGCCTGCTGGTGGGCCTGCTGCTCTCCTGACACTTGTTGCAGAAGCACCTGCAGAGCCCACCAGCAGCTCCAGTCTCCACTGTCTCCTCTGCAGCAACTCCAGAGCTGAGGTGGCTGTGGTTCACCAAAGCATTGGTTCCCCCATGAAGCCACGTCTCCTTCATGTCCCCACAGAAGCCAAGTGGGATTTGGTGGCTTCTCTTTCAATGCATGCACATTGGTGGTGGGATGGGCAGCTGTGCATTGGCTATGTAGGCTGCTCCTGGCTGCCACTGCTCCCAAGTGACCCCTTCCAGCTTGCTCCCATCCCCAAACCACAGCTCTGCTGTCCTTATGCAACACCACTGGTCACAGAGACTAAAAATAGGATGTCTGTCTCAGAGAATGGAGGTACTTTGTGGTGGGAGGGCCGTGGTCTGCCCTCTTCCACGCTTGCTTCCTAGGTATTCCTGTCCCCTCGTGCTGGGCTGGCCTGTTACCAGAGCAGAGGGATGGTGTCCTGGGGGGATTGGGGAGAGGAGTCCAGTCCACATCTCGCTGTTTCCCTGCAGGTGGGGCTGAGGCCTCACTTGGGTGTGCCAGGGGCTGTATGTGACATCCCACTCCAACTGCAGCCCCTGCCAGGCCAGTTGTAGCCCCCACTGAGGCCACCAGCCAGTCCTCCCACCCAGTCCAGCTCACTTAGACCAGACAAGCCATGAGGGGCGCAGTGTGTGCTCAGAGGCTTAGGCTGGAAAAGCTGAGCTTTTCCCAGTCCCACTCCTAAACACCACAGCCCAAATGAGATTAAATTCACCCTGAGGTGATTCCCTGGCTGTGGGAGTTTACTCCTGGTTGCAGCATCACTGAAATTAAAACTGTTTCCCTCCCTGGCCTCAGGAGAGCTGCAGCCAGGTCATGTTAATGCCATGGCAAGGACTGGGCTGGCAGTGCCCAGGGCGATACCACCTGCTAGGGCAGACAGACAGGCAGTTGATGGGGGATGTGGGCTTTCCTGCTCCCTTCCCTCTCCCTTTCCAAACCCAGGAAACGTCTCCTGTATGGAGGGACAAGCTTTTCCGCTTGGTGCCCTTATTTTTTCCACTGTGGATTCACAGAGAACTGCAGCCTCTGAAAAAATTCCTCCAGGAGCCCTGGATGTTGCCCTGAGCTACTTGGTCCCCTTCAGAGCCCGTGAGGGATGGGCACAACCTCACAACTGCCCTGGCAGCTCCATGTGCCTGTCAGTGACCAGCACAGCAGGGCATCCTTAGCTGGTGTCCTCCCAGCACAAGGGCAGCAGCTGGCACTCATAGGGATTCACTACATCTTTCAGAGCTAAAAAGAGACATTTTTATCCTGCTGAGGCCCAGCAAACCCCTGCCCCACTGCTTTGCCATCTTGGAGCCAGGTGTCCAATGTGAGGCATCATTTCACAGTGGGCCTCATCTGCCAGAGTAAGCAAGGAATTAAAGCAGAATCCTTCCTGCAGTGGAGTGAGTGAATGTTCCGAGGCCTCTGGTTTGCAGGTTTGCTCCTGTCTGCCCTCAGTTCTCTAGAAGTATTTTCTGTGCCCAGGCAAAATATTTCGCTTTACTTCTGATTTGCTCAGGTGCTCTAGCTCAATCACAACTCCAAGTAAAGCTGCTGCATATTTTTTATATCATAATTTCCTCTTCTTCAGTCCTGCTGCATTTCAGAGACCTGTTTGCCTCCAAATGGAGCATAGGGGTGGGCCAATCACTGAAGACTGATGAATGGACTGAAATGGAGTAAAATTCAAGGGGTTTTTGTCTGTCTTAATCTCCAGGGAAGTCAGTTTGAAATAACTAGAGCTAAAGGAAGCAATCAGTAAAATGACCCAAAGCAGCACCTGAGTCAGAAAGGCTCCTGAGAGCTGGGATCAATAGGGAAGGTGATAGCCATGCTGAAAGGGGCTCAGTGTAATGTTAGTGCTGGGTAAACACTGCACTAAGAGCCCCAGGTTGCTCAATAACTCACACTTGTTTCCTCCCTGCTGCCCACACAGACCCAGACTCCTTCCTGAAGTCTGCACGTCTCCAGCGCCTGCCCTCGTCCTCCTCGGAGATGGGAAGCCAGGACGTGTCCCCTCTGCAGGAGACCACCAAGGACCCCTTCTCAGGAGACTGCAGCTGCCGGCAGGATGGGCTGACGGTCATCATCACCGCCTGCCTGACCTTCGCCACAGGCGTCACTGTGGCCCTCATCATGCAGATCTATTTTGGGGACCCTCAGGTAAGACAAAACAGTGGCTTTATGGTTGGGCTTTGGCTCCAAAGATGGGAGAGCTCCCTAACTTTCCTCTTGGTCAGCAGTTTGGCAAGGGGAGTACTGGGGAGCCGTGGCTGGTGTCAGCAAGGCCCTGGGTGCTCAGTCTCCCCCTAGTTCCACCCCAAATTGGCTTGAAAGCCTTTTCCTGCACCTAGAGGTTGTGCTTGGAGAGCCAAGCCAGACTCTCAGAGCTTGCCTCGTGGCCAGGGTGTGTCAGGCAGGTTTGGGGGTGCTGCCTGGGGGGAACAGACATCCCCACTGCTGTGACTCCAGCTGTGGTTTGAGCTGGATGGGTATGCTTTCAGAAAATAATCCCTAGTAGAACAGTAGGCATCTTGTCCACTTGGACAGAGTTTTATAGATTATGGGCATACACGCCCAGATTCACATCTGGAAGATTCATCTAGGACAAGGGAAGTAGCTGAAAACAGAGATGAACCTCCTGCTAATCTGTCCCATGGCCCAGAGCTAGATTGCAGAGCCAAGGCAGCATGGCCATGGAATTGGATCCTCCTGCAGAACCTCTGCCAGGGTCACAGTCAGCCAGGAGTCTCCATCCCCATTTCCATGTGCTGCCATGACCCCTCTGTCTTTGCATATTCCCAGGCCAGCCTGGCTCATGCTGAGATGCTGCAATTTGTGCCATAGGGCTGAAATCAGCTCTTTAGAACGTTGTGTGACTGCATTAGCACGGCACTGGAACAAGGATGAGAGCAAGCTGTGGTCCTGAGGGCGTGCTGCATTCTTTGCAGCTGTATCCCCATTCCCAGTGACTGCCTGGCTGCAGCACAGGGGCAGCTCTGGGCTTGTGAGAGCCAGGGGGAGACGTGGGCCCCCCAGCTTGGCACACAGAGTGTGGAAAGCTGTCTGAACTGGTGGCTGTGGCTACCTGTAGCTGTCCTGGAGTGGGGATGTGCCAAGGGACGGATGGTTCCCACCGGCATTTGCTGGATCAGCTGTGCCCTCGGTGCTGGCCCCAGGCTTCAGGTCCCACACTGGTGGGTGCAGATCTGGGCAGCCCCAGCACCACTGCCCAGCACGACCCTCTCCTGTCCAGCAGCTGTTCCACCGTGGTGCCGTGGTGACAGACGCCGCGCGCTGCACTGCGCTGGGCACCGACGTGCTGGCCAGGCACGGCTCCTCCGTGGACGCGGCCATCGCCTCGGCCCTCTGCGCCGGCGTTGTCAACCCCCACACCTCGGGGCTGGGAGGGTAAGTATGGGGCACTCGCCCCCTGCTCTTGTCTTCAGCTGTCCTCAGCTGAGTGGTTTCATAGAATCCCAAACTGGTTTGGGTTGGAGAGATCTTAAAACCCATCCAGTTCCACCCCCTTCCATGGACAGAGACACCTTCCATTATCCCAGGTTGCTCCAAGCCCCGTCCAACCTGGCCTTGGACACTTCCAGGGATGGAGCAGCCTGTGCCAGTGCCTGGTGTCCCCCCCCCTCACCTCCCCCTCAGACAGAGGAATATTTCTTCCAAATACTTGATGTAAACCTGCCCTCTGTCAGTGTAAAGCCATTCCCCTTTGTTTTGTTACTATCTGCCCTTGTAAGAAGTCCGTCTGCAGCTGAGAAATGCCTCTGGAAGTGCCAGGCTCAGAGTGTGGTGCCAGGGCTCTGACATCTGGCAGTGAATGTGTCCATGTTTGCCACAGTGACCCTTCCTGTGCACCATGCTGTCAGCACAGGAAGGGAAATTTGTTTCTGCTGTACTGGCTGCCGGCAACATCCAAGCCCCAGGCTCAAGAGAGCTGGTGAGCCCTGCTGTGAGTGTGCCAGGAGCTACAAACACCCCAGGCTCAGTCTCCCAGTGCTTTCAGAGTCCTGCCTTCCACAAGCTCTGCTCCTGAGGCTGAGGCCAAAGCCCAGCTCCAGGCAGCTGCCAGGGAGAGGTGGCCTTCTCCCAGCCCTCATACCCAGGGTGACATCCACGTGAGCCTGGTGCTCCTGGCTCTGCAGGAGGGCTCAAATTCGTTGCATAAACTGCAGCCACCTGATCACTGCTCCAGCTGCATCACCTATTGCTGCTGTAAGCAAACACCCTCTTTTATTGCAAAACTGCTCAGATTAGAAAGAAAATCCCAGATGGTCCCAAGCTGGCAGTGGAACAGAGCCAGTGGCTCCCTGGCCAGGCAGGCAGGGACTGCTCCAGCTTCACCAGGCTCAGCACAGGGCTGCCTGTGTCCCACACCAACCCTGCCTTGGCTGTCCTGGTGAGTGCCCTAGGGAAGGACAGCAGCCTTCCCTGGTCCTCTGGCCACCCTGGAGCCTTGCTGGGGCTGGTGACCTGCCACTGCGACCCTTGGCACACTGGACCAGCCCTGGCCCCAGTGCCACCCCAGCCCACGGCAGCGGCTGTTGCCGGAGCATCCGGTGCGTGCGCTGACGCTGTCTTGCCGCAGGGGCGGGGTGATGCTGGTCCACGACATCCGCAAGAACAGGAGCTGGGTGATCGATTTCCGTGAGGTGGCTCCCCGGGGCATCCCGCTGGGAGAGGACCTGCAGCAGGACTCCAAGGTGAGAACCAGTGTCCCACAGCTGTTGCTTCCAGGGCTGCTGTCTCCAGCTCTCCCCCCTCCAACTTTCTGGCTGAGGGGCAAGATGCCCAGCAAAGCAACAGGAGGTCTCTCTCATCATGGGAGATCCTGGGCCCTACATACATGGAGCATCTGGGGAAAACACTTCTTTATCAGCCCCAAAATGCCTGCAGAGCTTTGGGGAGTAAAGAGGCATGTCCCTGTGGCAGCAGGGTGCTGGGAGAACAAGAGCCCCAGGTCATTCTACTGAGTTACTTCTCCTCACCAAAATGGGTTGAGAACAAGATTGAATTTGCCGCTCTCCTTCCAAAACTTTTTATTTCATAGCAAAGTGTGTTGCTATAGACCAGTTTCCCTCTCCTAACTATGCAGATAATTCCAAAGTAAACATAACTTGCACCTCCTTGACTTGCAACAGGGGACTATGTCCTCGTGGAAAGGAGACTATTCTCTTCCTTTTTGTCCTTCCTATTTTACAGCCAGGTCTGCTCGTGGGGGTGCCAGGCATGATCCAAGGAATGCACCAGGCACACCAGTTACATGGCAGGTAAGACATGAGGCTGGCACAGGCTGTGCCCTGGGGTCCCCATGGGGAAGCTGGAAGCACACGAGCCCTTGCCATCAGACCATATTCTCAGCCACCAGTCAAAACCTAGCTGAAGAGTACCTGAAGGCTTGTGTTGAAAGAGTTGTTTATTTTTTGCTCTTTCATGTGCAAAAGAAAAAATTCAGCTCGATCACGCTTTCTGCAAAGTGAAATTTTGGCTAAGAAGATGTACAATAAATGTTCTGTTAAAGGTGCAGCACATTGCCTTGCATGTCTGTGCATTTTTATCCTCTCTTTAGCTGGATCCTAAGAGGTGTGCCTGTCCTTGGTGCTCTGTTGGGATCTGAACGACTGGCTCAGGAGCTTGAGATTTTGTTCCTGAGATGCCCCTTCCCCCACCCATGCACTGCCATTCCTCTCTGGGGCACTTCCTGGAGCACTGAGATGATCCTGTTAGGGAGAAACGCAAGCACTGAAAGCTCAGTGCTCCTTTTGGCCACTGCTGGCCCCACAGCCTGCTCTTCCAGGAGCCCCTGACTGCAGAGCTGAGCCCTGTGCTTGCTCCCCACCACCCTGTCCCACTGCACCCCTCCAAGGTTTCTCTCTCCTTTGGCAGACTCCCGTGGTCCGAGCTGCTGGGCCTCACGGCTGGTGTCGCCCAGAATGGCTTTAATGTCACACACGACCTGGGTGAGTACCTGATGGGCAGCTGCAAGGCAGCTGGGGATGCAGGGGGTTAGTCATGGAAAATCAGGGCTTTGTGGACCTGGAGATGGATGGTGTTGGGAGCTGAGCAATGCGTTAGCCACAGTCTGCCAGGGGACAGCATGGTGGCAGCCAAACAGGAGCCCTTTGCCATGGCTGGGCAGAGCCAGGGCAGAGTAGCCATACTGGGCAGTGCCCAGGGCCAGGCAGGGAAGGGTGCTGGGGTTTCTTCGGGTTTCTTTCCCACTTCCAAAGGACCCATGATCCAGCTCCCCTCCAGTTTTGCAATAGGACCAGAGGACCAGCAGGCCACCAAAGTCTCCACCAGGTGCACAGTGACTCCAGGTCCTTTGCACCTTCCTGACCCCTGCTTTTTCTGAGTGTCCTTCCCCTTCTCACCTCAGCCAAAGCCCTGAGTGAGCTGAAGGACCTGAACCTCTCTGATCGATTCCACAAGATCTTCCTGCCAGATGGACAGCCCCTTCTGCCTGGAATGTTTGTCCGGCGCCTGGACCTTGCGGCCGTGCTGCAGCTGCTGGGGGCTGAAGGAGTGTCAGCCTTCTACAGTGGAAACTTGACCCAGGAGATGATCTCTGAGGTGAGCCAGGACTGTCCCTGTCACCTGCCAGCCTGGGGCTGCCACCTGCTTAAGGTGACAAACTGGAGATAAGCCAAGTGCCAGCACAATGATAGGGACAGATGCCTCCTTTTCCTTTCCTGTCACTGCAGTGGTGTAAGTGACACACAGGCCATTCCCACAGTCTACAGAAGTGAAATCTCCATTTACTCTATAACCAGGACAATCTGGAAGGAAAACAAAAATCAGTTTGGGCTCTGGGCTCTGTTTATTTGGGTGACAAAGCCTTTTCCCCCAGAACAAGAGGCTGTTGAGAAACAAGTTGTTGTGCTTAATAGGACTGTAGGATAGACTCCAGGAAGATGGTTTAAAAAAATAACCTGTGAGTCTTGTGAGCAGAGGTTTAGACAGGCTTGGTCCCACTTGAGGTTGCCCTAATTTAACTCCTCTTAGGGGTGCTCTGGAAAAAAATCAACAACAGACAAAGTAATTCTGGTAAAAAAAGCCCCCAGTAAACCGTAAGAACTTTTATATCTGTGTGGCTGCAGTTGGGGTGGCTGGGGCACTATTTTATTGAGCCACTATGGTTCAAATTATGTTCCTTCAATAGCTCATCAAGAATCTAGAATGTGTTCATTCCAGTCAAGCCTCAGACATCTGTGAATTCTGTGTTTGGAAATCTACAGTTCATCTGAACTATAGCAGTGGTGAAAGATGAGGAGCAGGAAAAGTCCCAAGCTTGTGAGCATTTCCACAGCTAAATCCTGCTTTGTCACCCTGTTCTCCTGACCTGGGGCTGCCAAAGGGAAACACAAATTCCCTATGAATGACCAAGACCCAGGGTTGCCACATCAAAGACTCTGACAAGCACTGGGATCCAGTGCACAATTCCAGCTTTGGTTGCAAAATGCTGGCTTTCACACAATGTTTATTGTTCCAGCACAGGGAGGGCATCCATCTGGTGAAATCAAGAACAGCTCTAAAACACCCACTCTTTGCTTCCAGGCACAGGTGCAAAACAATGCTCTCTGGGGAATTTGAGATGTTATCTGCAGTGTGTGGCTGACTGGGGATTTTCCTCTTTCTCTGCTCCTTGTGCCCCATTCCCTGCTGGCTGGGTCTGGGGAGCCAGGTCCTGGCTCAGCACAGCCCTTGGGTTCAACTAATCTTTTCTCTGGGAAGAAAACAGGGATCCCAATTAGGAGAGACATCTTTAGCAGCTTTGGGGTTGTTTGACATTCTAGCTCCACAGCATGCCCTGCATTATCTGTCCTGTCCCAGTGATTCATTCAGTTTTGCTAGAGAATGAGTTTTCCTGCCAAGGAAGCTGGCTGGGCTAGAGGTCAGAGCATGCAGACATTCCGACAATCCCATCCTCTCCCTGGTAGCACTGTCCAAACACTCCTGGAGCTCTGGCAGCCTTGGGGCTGTGCCCATTCCCTGGGAGCCTGGGCAGTGCCCCACCACCCTCTGATGGTCCTCCCTCATCTCCATCATGACTCAACCACAGAAGACCTGCAGTGGAGGGAATCGCCCATCTTTCCTGTGTTCACGAAAATTACCGACCCTGGTAAATTGTACCTCTGACAGGAGTCTTATGGGAAGACCAAGAATACAGCAGACCCACTGGCAGCTGAAATAATTTTAAATAGGATGGGAACAGTGATTGTTTTAGTTGAGATTTCTAGTGATGGCCACCTGCTACACCCAGGCTCCTTGTCTCCTGGATCCATAATCCTGGCAGTATTCAGTACCTCTTAAGATGCTACTGCTTGCCAGGCACGACAGGGAAGGCTGCAGGGCAGGGCCAATCCCCATCTTCCCAGGCAGATAGAATGTCCTGCAAGGAGCTCTGGGGTGGGTGAGCTTTTGGAGGTGAATGCAGTACCTTCCTGCAATGCTGAACAGTGAGCCAGGTCACCAGGGCTGTGAAAGCACAGATTTCCAGGGTATCCTAAGGAACCTGCACTTGGGTCAGGAATCTCAATGGAGTGTGTTTGACAGTGAGGGGTGTGTTCCCCTGGGCCAGCACGAGAAGCACAGAGAGCCTTGGCCCAGCCTGCTCTGTGTGCACTGCTTTGCTCTCGTTGCAGGTCCACAACTACGGAGGAGTCTTGGTGGAGGAAGATTTCAGCAATTACAGTGTCACTGTGGAGGACCCCGTGCACACAATCTATCGAGGTACACCCTCACCCATTGCTATGCAGCTCCAGGGGAAAGTTTTCTTCACCTCACAAGGGTTGGCAACGGCATTGATCAAGAGTTGAAGCCAAAGCTGTGCTGAAATGTCTGCAGAAAGGCCTTCCAGGGAGTTTCCTGCTATTCCCCGCTGACACTGATGTGTCACAGGTGGTTCAGGAGATTTTCAGCAGTTTTAAATGTTTTTTCCCTTGAAAGTCTAAAGATGCAACATGGTCACATCATGATGCAATGTCTCAATAGAAGGCAGACCAACAGCTGAAGACAGTTCCCAAAGGGAGAAAAGCTAACTTTATGCAAGAAGTTTTTAAGATGTCATTCTTTTCTAGCAATCCCTGTATTTACCCTCCTTATAGCTGTAATGTTGCAAACCCATTTTTAAGTGGCCTTCCAGTATGTAAAAGGAGTTTATAAAAATGAGGGAGAATTACTTTTAACATGGGCAGATAGTGACAGGACAAGGGGGATGATTTTAAGCTAAAAAAGAGATTTGGATTAGACATTAGGAAGCAATTTCTCCCTGTGAAGGTGGAGAGGCCCTGGCACAGGTTGCCCAGAGAAGCTGTAGCTGCCTCTGGATCCCTGGAAGTGTCCGAGGCCAGACTGGACTGGGCTTGGGGCAGTCTGGGATAGAAGGTGGGGTGAGACTGGATGACTTCTAAAGTCCCTTCCAACCTAAATCATTCTGGTTTTCTATGATTCTATCTCCATTCTTCCATACTGCAGTCTAGAAACCAACAGCCAACCAGTAAGAACTGAATTTCAGAGGTAAAAAAGCATCCCTGTTTGGGCTTCCTTCATCCTTCATGAAGAAACAGAAAGATACGAAAGGGATGTTCTGGGAAACCCTTCTCAAATCATGTTGCTTTCTGTTATTTTCCCTCAAATGTAGAAGGGTTTCCCTGTGCTCAAGGACACTGACTCATGGATGAATGTTCTCATTGGATGATATCTGACAAAAGCAGCTTCATTCCTCTTCCCTCCACAGGTCACCTTGTTTTCACCCCCCCACCTCCACATGCAGGTCCTGCACTGATCACTGCACTGAACATCCTCGAGGGCTTTAACATCACAAGTCAAGGATCCAAAGGGAATATCTTGCACTGGATGGCAGAGGTAAGAGGAGGTTCAACATTTGGCTTAATTGTTTGTGCTGCTCGAGAATGATTTATTTATTTTGTGGTTGTACAAAAACGTTTGGAGGCTATTCCCAGAGGAGAATGAGCAAATAGACTGCTAAGGTGTAAAACTGAGCAGTGCTGCTGTCTCAGAGGCTGAGCAGGAGGATCTTTCCTGCTTAGGAAGGGCTTTTTCAGAACAAACTGTGTCTTTTGTCCATTTCTTGTGTACGGTCATCTCTGCAGAATGACCCCACAGCACGTGAGGATGGTCCCACCAAGTTCCTCCACCTCTTAGCTCCAGTGGCCCTGGCCATTGCAGAGCACCTGAGGGCCCTGCAAGGTGTGCTGCAAGCAAAAGCCTCTACATGATGATGGCAAGGAAAATTGACCCAATGCTTCACATTTTAAAAAAAGTTTGCATTTTTGCCCACCTCCTGATCTCTGTGGTCCAGAATTTTTCCAGTATTTAGGAATGTCCTGCCAAAACATTGCAGCTTCTCAGGTGGTTGCACAAGTGCTCTGTCTCCTGCTCTGTAAGCAGAGTTATGCTCTTAGATGCTCCACAGATCCACAGATGGGCTTTATGAGTTGGGAATTTACAGATCTACAGTGGGCTTTATGAGCTGGGAATTTTAATTGAGGGTTTAACCATGTCCTTGTAGTAGGCAGGACAATGGGTTCTTGGAAATGTCTCAGCAAAAATGCAGCAACTGGAGGTGTTACACACTGTGCACAAGCACAAGAGATTGACTCACCTGAGTTATTTTTGAGCTCTCTTCAGGAAGCTTTGGGTGAATCTATTTGCTCTGCCAGGAGTTTCACCTGTTGGTTTATCCTGGAGCAGCAACCTCTGGCTCCAAGGCAGTCACTTCAGGAGATGTGTAACTCTGATTGCCTGGGTCCCACAGCTGAACATGTGGCTGAGGCTCAGTGCTAGGCCAGCATCACATATCCAGTTCTGAGACAACCAGAACCAAGATATCCTTAACCTCTGGGATGGACGTGCTCTGCATGTTTCCATGGAGCTCTTCCCTGGCCTCCAAGCCCTTGCTCCCCCACATGGTGGGGTGGTCAGGACACTGCTCCACTGCCTTTGCCAGAGGTTTGTCACATTCTACTCTGGACACAGTTGGTATCCAAGAAGAAGCTGATTGCTGTGTGGCACATTCCAGACCAGCAGTCATGTCTCACTTGGCTGCCTGCAGGGGGGTGGACTGTTCTGAATCCTGAATGACCATGGCACGACCTGCAAGCTGAATGTTGAGTGTGTTTCTGCTCAGCACAGGCTGTCTTGGCTGAGGAGGAGCTCTCTCTCTCTCCCCTCGTGGCTCTGCCCTGGCTGTGCTGTAATCCCAGGGCTGGATAAACGGTGTCCTTTGAAGTTGCATCTTCCCATTTTCAGTGGACTGACTTAGGCAGGATTCTGCATGTTTGAAAAACCAGATCCTTTCCTCCTTCTGCACCATCATTCCCTGACGTGCTGGGACTGATGCTTTCTATTCAAACCCTTTGGATGGTTTACAGCCAGGAGCTGGGCAGCAACTGGGGAGCAGAACAGCTCATTTCTGCTCAGCACTGGTGCTGGGCCAGCAGAGCTGGGATCCAGAGGCAGCAGCGAGCCCAGCACCCACTGCCACATTGGGATTCAGTCTGATCTCTGCTGTTGTAGTGACCACTCAGGAATGGAAACAGAAAGTAAATGGCATCCTGGAGACCCTGTCTACCAGCTGGCAATGAAGCTGAACCACTGAGCTGGGCATCAGCTCGTGCCAGGGATGTTGCACCTGTGGCTTCCCACTGCCAGAGGGCAGAATTAGATGGGATATAGGGAAGCAATTCTTCCCTGTGAGAATGGTGAGCTGCTGGCAGAGGTTGCCCAGAGAGGCTATGGCTACTACATGCCTGAAAGCATTCCAGACCAGGTTGGAGAAACCTACTCATGGCAGGGGGGTGGAATGTGATGAGCTTTAAGGTCCTTTCCAACTCCAACCATTCTGTGATTCAATGATTGTACAAATGCTGCTGGTTTTACTTGGCTCCCCCAGCACAGTTTGCCATGCCAGACTGAGGCTCTTTGGCTCCTGTACCCACATGTGGCAGCTCTTTGCACTGACATATTCCCAGAACCCAGACTTGTGGCCATTTTTCTTCATAAGCTTTAGCCAACACACCAGGACACCAGATACTTCTTCCAGTTCAGAGTATCAGAAGTTTTATTTCCAGGGCCACATAAATGTTTTTCCTTTCCTCTCCCTCCTCTCTCCTTTCCTCTCCTTCTCCTACTTTTCTCTTCCTCACTTCCTCTCCTCTCCTCCTTTCTTTCCCTTCTTTCTATAGACATTAAAAATAGCCCTGAGTCTGGCAAGCAACCTGGGAGACCCATCTGGTGACGTGTCTGTCACTCACACAGCAGAAGGCATGGTGAGGTATGTCTGAGGAGGACAGGCATGCTGACAATTGCAGAATGTGTGGGTTGGATATCATTCCTGGGTCTTCTCTGCCCTGAGCTTCTTCTCCCTCTGTTTTATGAAGGAAAGGTCAGACCTTGAGTGTCTTCCCAGGGCTCATTCTTTCACAAGGATGACAGCTGATACTACGGGGCTCTGGGCATGGGTCACTCACTGGGATGTCCTCACTCAGAGGTTTCCTGGAGCCAGCTTGAGCTTGAGGGTTCCTCCCACTCTGCCACACCTTTAAACATGCTCTTTGAGTGGGTCAGACAAACAACCATCCCTGTGGGGATGTCCACACGTGATATTTCTGCCTCTCCCTGCCCTGTGGGGCTCGGGGCCTTGCAGAACACCCAGATGTACAGGAGAAGCCAGGCCTGGCATTTCAGCCCAGCCTCCCATCTCAGAGCCAGGTTTAGCCACGGTTGGTGGCTGAGCTGGGCCTGACTTGTCCTCCTGCTGAAGACTGCCATTCAGCTGGGGTTGTCACCTTGCCATTGGGAGTGGGTTTACTCCTAGTGAAGGCAAACAGGGGTAGACAGAGTCTTTGGAGGTCCATGGCAGACTGAGTGCCTCTCTGTGCAGACTGAGCCACCTTGTCACCCCTTCCTTCCTTGGGGTGAACCAAAGCAGCTCCCTGTCCTTGTGCAGCCCCTTGGGGACACCCGGCCTTTAGCTGTGCAGAGACGCCAGGACATGTCCAGCTCCCCAGGCTCACAGCTTGCTTTCCTCTCTCCCTCCCTCCCTGCTGAAGCAAATCAGAAGCCAATTCCCTGCGCCAGCTGATCAATGACTCCCAGTCCCTCCCGTCCGATCTCCGCGTGCCTCACTTCTCCCTGGAGAGTGGGGCCGCCGCCAGCCAGGTCCTCGTCATGGGCCCCGACGACTTCATCGTCGCTGTGGTGAGGTAAAGGATTGGCCTCTTCCCTCCACAGTGAGCTCAGGGTGGGAGCAGGGAGGAGGCAACAGGTTCAGCAGGACAGGATGAGACCGGCTCTGCAGCAGCTGTCAGTCCTGTGGCAGAGGAATGGGAGGGATGGGGTTGGGATGTGTGGGCTGGTGCTGCTCTGCCCTGTGCAACCTTAGAGCCCTCTCACAACGAAACATGGCTGGAGTAGCCTGTGTCTGCTCCCTGGGGGAGAGATGATGGCAAATTTAGGACTGATGGAGGCAGATTCATCACAGCAAAGGGAATCCTCAAACACAGGGAAGGGCAGAGCTGCTGTGGCCTATGTGGCTCCTGCTCCTAAGTGCATGGAAACTGTCTCTCCTCAGTCTTACCAGTCCTAGAGAACCACAGAAGAGTCTCTATCAAGACAAGGTGGGAGAGAAAGTTGGAGGCCCTGAAAGCCTCAAGGTGTACAAAAACCTCTGGGATGATTTTTATGAAATTTCTTTGTGTTTCTTTTCAGTTCTTTGAATCGTCCCTTTGGCAGTGGAATAGTAACACCCTCTGGAATCCTCCTGAACAGCCAGATGTTGGACTTCTCCTGGCAAAATAAAACTATGAACCACTCTGTTTCCAGGCCGGTAATGAATGACATCACAAATTCTTTATTTACCTTTTTTTTTTCCCAGTTTTATTCTCATCTGCACAGCAGGGGAACTATTTAATGCCTTATTAATAACAGAGACAACAGCCTGTAGAAAGCTGTCATTTTTCATTATGTGAGCCACTGAAAAGGAGAAAACAGAGGGCTCCACATCCATCAGGTATTATTACAATGCAGAATTATCAAACAACATTGTCATCTACTTTCCCTGCAACCCAGATTGCACTTTAAGTAACAGTGTGGACTTGTATTAAGGACTCTTTTCATGAATTGTTGCTCTGCAAGTTAAAAAGTAATGGGTAGAACGAAAAATGTCTTCAGGTCTTGGAAAGAAACAAATACAGACTTGTGCTGGTGGCTTTCAGTGCTGCCTTACACATGGTAAAACCACCCCACTTTGCTGGGGTGGTTCTTTGCTGGGGCGGTTCTTTGGGAGAGGGTGATGGGCTCCATGTTCCTCCTGTGAGAGAGTTGGCTTGTTGAAATTTTTTGGTGTGACTTTTCTTCAACTACAGCAAAACCTCCTTCAGCCTCAGAAGCGGCCGCGATCCTTCCTGCTGCCCACCATCGTGAGGCCCTCTGAGGGGATGTGTGGGACCTACCTGTGCCTGGGAGCCAACAATGGCAACAGAGCCCTGAGCAGCATTGTCCAGGTTGGTGCTGTGTCCTCCCTGCTGTTCAGCTCCAGGCTCAGTAGGGTCTCCTCCTTTCCCTTCCTAGTTGTCCCAGGTTGGGTCAGAACTGGTGGTGACAGGTTACTGGTTCAATCTTTGATGTCACCAGTTCCACACTTTGGTTTTTTCAAATCTCTAAGAGTTACCAGTTTACTTTTCTTGCACCCTTCCTGGTGGCACCACTCATAATTGTAGAGGAGAAGCATTTTGGCAAAATCTATAATGGTTTTTGTCATTCTAATACCCGTTCAAAACTCATCTTAAGGATGATTAAGAAAAAAAGGAGCATTTTGTTATTCAGAAAATTGGAGGAAACTGGCAGCCCTTTAGCCCTTTTCCATATGAAAAGCTCCTTTTAGGGCATTTCCAACTGAATTCTTCCTGCTCAACATTAGATAGAAATTGGGCAGTTCCTCTTATTTATGATTTGTAATGAGGTGAAGTACTTGCCAGTAGCTTGATTGCATATACAGCAGTAATAGATTGCTAAAGAGGAAAGCCTGAGAAGGGCTCCCAGTTTCCTTACCTTTTGGAAAGCATTATCAGAGCAAAACCAAAGCCAAGAACTTCTTCCTAGTGCTTTGTTTGGAAAAGTCACGTGCTGAGCTTTTGGCTGTAACTAACATTTCTTTACAGCTTACATCATGTTCCAGACACACAACTCTGCTAATTTAGCCAGAATTATATGACAAAAAGCCCATGCTATCCTGAAAATGTCCTGCTTTACAAGCAGCAACATACAGGCCATATTCCAAGGACCTCTTAGTGTGTGCACACCCCTGCAGTAGCTCATGCAGTTTAGTAAATGGTTCAAAATCTCCTTTGCCTGCTGCATGTGCAGATGATGGAGCCACCAATCTGTGGGATGTTCAGGAAGTTGGCTTCTCCTATTCTCATCACTTTTTAAATTATTGAGGACAATTTATTCTCTTGCAGGTTTTGGTAAATGTTTTAACGTTTAACAAGAATCTGAGTGAAAGTTTGTCACTTGGTCGACTTCACCCCCAGCTTCAGTCCAACACCTTGCAGGTTGACAGTGAGTATGGACACTGGATGGGGTGCAGCCTACAAATACAGCAAGTTTAGGAAAAGAGCAGGATTTTCCTAGTGCAGTGCAATGGAAGTACCACAGGTCACCATGTTCTAGGGTCCCCAGGGGTGTGGAGGGTTTTGGGGAAGACAAAATCAGATTTCAAGTTCTTCAAAACTTGGAGTCTTTGCTGAGCCATGTCCTTTCCCTCTTGTCCTGGAAATGCTCCCTGACCCCTCTAGTACCACCTCTCCAAGCTCTTTCAGGTGCTTCTCCCTCTGTTCCTGGTAGTGGCCTTGTCCTGTCCTTAAATCCTTTTGGAGATCAGATGGAGGATACTGGAATCAACAAGATTGCAGCCTCAACTTCAGCCAGACCTGTGCCCAAAGCTTCTTGCACTTTATTCCCACTGCCATAAATTATATTCCTTTTTAGTCTATGTCCCTTAATTCCAGCAGCTGGGAAGAAGCCAAGGCCTATGGCAAGGCCTGTAGCTTGACAGCACTGAAAATGCAGCATCACTGCTGGCACTCTGGGGTCTGTACTGTCAGCTCTTGTCCTTGTTACTCTAAGTCTTGGTCTCTTTGGTGTTTTTCACACCGCCCTAAACTTCACCAGAGCGAACCACAAGTGAAATTTGGTTCTCATTCCACACCAAATAGCCGAAATTTCTGGGTTTTCCCATTTCAGACGAAAATCTAAAAAGTATCTGTCCTGCAGTGTGCCGTGCAGACTTGGAAATGAAAATGGAGTTAAATCTAAAACTTCACAAGGTCCTAATTTGTGAATTTGGACATTTGGCATCAACAAGATACATGTTAGGACACAACACATAAAGCTTAAATACCAGTGGGGTTTCTGTGTCCCTGCTCCATTTGTCCAGTTGCATCCCCAGCTCCAGGGCCTTGGGCACTTCTACTCATACAGAAATTACAAACCATCAAATGAACCAAATAAAAGCAGAAGAGCAGCAACCTGAGGTAGATGTTTGGAAGATTAAGAAATACATGCAGGGGAAGTTGGGAGGCTTAGCGCAAAGTTTATCATTTGGCAGCTTGTTTTACTGTTGTTTGTTTTGAGCTGTCTTGCATCTTATTTTGACTAATAATGTTAATACTCTTATTTGTAACTAAGAGTGGGCACTGCCCCATGTTCTCTAAGAAGAATAACTGCAATTGGTGTCAACCACATATCTTCCCCTTCTTCCAAAGAGGACAATCTTCTACATCCTTAAATGGTGTTGTAGATCCTCCTATACCCCATGGCACAAAGCAGTGGCCACTGGCCCTTGGCCCTTGACCCAGCTGGAACCTTCTGAAGGGGCTGCATGCAGGTTTCCCCCCACTGCAGATCCCAGCAGTGTTAGACAGACCTTTGCATCAAAGGCAACACTGGTTTCAGTTACCAACTCCTCTTTTCAAATCCCTGCAGGTGAGTTTCCTGAAGAAGATATTAATATTCTTGTGGCCAGGGGCCATCAGGTGGATAAAGTCCCAGTGGTGTCCCTGGTTCACGGGGCCAGGAGAACCAACACTTTCATCATTGGCCTGAAGGACCCCAGGAGTCCAGATGCTGCTGGAGCCACGATCTTGTAGTACCTCCCAGGGGACGTGTTCTGTGACCAAGGCTGACACACAATGCATGTTCTGAAGTGGCCCTGCTCCAGCCCCACACACTGCTGGGAAGATGTTCTGCACTCCCCACCACGACAGCACCAGAGGAGTTGGCAGCACCAACATCCAGCTCTCTTTTTATTTTTCAATTATTTGGATTGCAAGCAGCCCAGTCCTTATTACAGGAGTGGCAGGAGCACACTTTTCTTTTGGTAGTCTTGGTAATAGTTCAGTCTGTCCAAAGCCCAGTTCTAGCCAGCATCTTACTTTTAGGGAGCAGGAACATGAGCAAGGGAAAAAACAGCTGCTGCTGCTATTATTGATGATGATTATCCTCATTTCCCTGTCTTTCCCAAGTTCCTTCTTTGCCTCCAGTGTAAGCCAGTAATTATACAGGCTAAGGTAGTGCTTGTAGGTGCCTGCAGCTGGAACACTGGGGAGTCCTCTAATATTCCATCTGGGCCAGCTGATTTTTACCAGTGTGCAGCATCCCAGGGAAGTAAGTTCCTGTGCTCACATCACTACATACCTTGAATTTTGGCAGTAAATATTTTGAATCCAGTTGCTGCACAGGCTCACTGGCAGTCTGATTTTGTAACCAGAGCAATAGTTTTCAACAGGTCCAACAGCTTCTTCCTCTAACAACTTGTGCACCCCCCAGTAGTTTTCTTACAGAGGTTCAACCTCCTCACTGAGGATTTTCAGCTTAATGATAACAGGTTTAACTTTCTTAGACACTTTTTGGAGATATCTTAGCAGTACTCCACAGAGTTGTGAAACATCACAGACCACGAACCAAAGACCATGGGGAGAGTATTTGGGTGGGTTCAGAGCTTTCTTTCCACTGCCTTATCTCAGTCTGTTCCAAAAGCCTGGGTCATTCCTACAGAGAGGCTTGGGAATTTCTACTGACTGAATTCATGGCTGAATTAGCTCTGTGCTAAGTACTGGTGAATCTCTTGGGAAAGCTGAAGAGAGTGAGAGAAAAGGTACAAACCAAACCAAACACTACTGAGATAATTTTCTGTCCACAGCATGTAGTAAAAATAAAAGAATGCTCTTGCATTTCATGTCTGAAATTGAGAAGGGAAGAATACCCCAGCTGACATCTGCACCACGTCATTCAGCCCACATTTGGACATTTCCTGCTCTTTTTCCTGGCAAGTTAGAGACACTTGACACTTAAAAAATCTGGAGTTTGATCATTTTCTGTGGTCTAAAATGTGATATTTTCCTTCATGGTGCAAATGCACCCGTGGCCACTGTACATATTATATATGTGTGTCTGCTTATGGTTGTCTTGCTCTTCACTTTGATGATCACACCACTCACCCTGACGTTCCTCCCAAGGCACCCCGTGACACCCTGTTTGTGTCACCCTCTGGCACTCGATGCCATGGGCTGGTTTTGGGGTATTCAGGGCCACAGGGCAGATAACTGGACTAATTGTTCCTGCCACCCGAGAGGTGTGGATCTCAGAACACCCCAGAGAAGCGCGTTGGGCTGGGTGAGAACGGAGATGTTTTTGTGCTCTGCTGAAGTACAGGCACCCATGAGAGGAGCACAGCAACTCCCACTGACAGGACCATCAGCAGCATTTCCAGTTCCAAGTGCATCCATGCCCTCAGCTGGGACAGGGGAAGCACAATGTTGTATGTGTGACATGTTCTGTGCCACCAAGAAGAGACTTTATTCACCACTGGAACATCAAATCTATTTATTTGTTTCTCTGTCATCAGCACTAGAGTTGGTCACTGCCTGAAGATAGAGAGTTCATAAATGTTTTGAAGCAGACCTCTCCAGGCTCCATGGGAAGGGAAGGAGGCAGTTTTGTGTATTGAACCTCTCTGGAGCTGATCTGGAGGTTTCTGGTTTGTCCCAGCCCAGATCTACTCCTGAGGCATGGAGGTTCTCTATGTTCAGCTGCAAAATACGTGGCTGAGTTACTGTCAGTGCAGGACTTTGCATGAAACGTCACAAAACACTTTGAAAGATGAAATTCTTCCTTATTAACTGAATTCACCAACTTCTGATGCTGGATACAGTGTATATATTTGGGAGTATGTCATGGTTTGAGAGACAGATATCTGCCAAGAAAGGCAGGAGCCTCCCTTGGGATGGAAAATGTAAACCCCTTCCCTCTGAATTATTAGTATTTTGAAATTAAGGAGCTCTCAGGCAAGGATGGGGGAATAGGAATCACAGCTCTTTACTAGTCTGTCTATAAGACAAACACACAGCAGCTCTGACAGTAACAACAAACAGAACCAGGATCCCACTGGGAGCCTTCGCTCGGCTCGGGGCACTTTCCCCTGGGTGCAGTTCCGCTCACAGCCGGCAGGGGCGCTGTGGCGCCGCTGGGCAGGGCGGCTGCGATGGTTCCCCCGCGGCTGCAGGGGGCGCTGTGGGGCAGCGCGGGGAGCACCCGGCAATGGCGGCTCGGTCAGCAGCGATCCCGGGCTGGTGGCCGAGATGTGTCGGGAGCGGCCGGAGCTGCAAACCCCGGGACGTCTCGGCAGGCAGGCTGGGGGTGTGGGGCTGGTGCAGCGGGAACTCAGAGCAGTGCTGAAGAAGCAGCGGGGCTGGGGCAGCAGCAGCCCGGCTCTGGTCAGGGCTGGGAGAGGCGGGTTCAGGATCTCAGGGCCCCGAGCAGTGGTGAAAAGTCCCTCTCTTCGCGAGGCATTAACAGGGCACCAGTTCAGTGGCTGCTCTCACGGGCAGAGGCTCACCCACGGCAGGAGAAGCAGACTGGGCTGGACTGTGGGGATGGCAGCGAATTCCCTCTCCCAAGCGGCAGCTCCGAGCGTCCTCCGAAACCGAGAGAAAAAAGAGAGCGCAGCCGTCCCTGTCCCCATCTTTTACCAGCCCAATTCTCGAGGTATCTCTGCCCCTTTCCAAGAAACCCTCAGGCAGAGAAGTGCAGCCAGGTGCATCCTGGGCTTGGTGACTTCTTTTGTTCCCCTTAAGTATTATCATCACCATTTCTTAGTAACTCATGGGACAAAATTCCCTAACAAAAGGAAACAACTTAATCCTCCACAGAGTAAAAGACTTTGGCCTTCCTGCAAAAGGGCACTCCTATGTCCCAAAGTAGAGTTTCACAGCAATTATCCAGAATCTTAAAATAAAGCAAGTTCCAAAGTGTTCTGCTGGATCATGGCCTGCATTGCAAAAAAAGAGAAAATTGAAAATAACTGGAAGATGAGACCTATGCCCCTAGGTTCCAGCTATGACAAGTAAAGGTATTCCACATTATTTCCCATTTCTTTTCTGTTTAAAAGCAGCATCAGTATAGCACAGATGTATCCAACATGGACACATTTAATCTCCTAATTAGCCCAGTGTCTCTACTATTTTGAGCCCATTTGTTGTGATCTGATGAATTTAACATCTAATGAATTTAAGATCTGATGAATTTAACATGAGGTACCAAAAAAACCTGAGGTTTCCATTGGTACAGGTAAGATGGACATTGTGAAATAAAGGGCTGTATTGCAGAGATATGTGTGTGCAGAGTGTGCTAATTTCAGCCTGACCGTTGCAGGCACCTGACAGCTCTGAAGCAGAATTTGTCCTGGAACATTTTCATGGAAGTGTCAGTGAGGAGCTCGGAACGCAAAATACAAAGGGGCTGAGAAAAACAATAAAAATTTTAAAAGGAACAAAATAAACACAAGGTAAATAAAGTTTTAAAAGATGCCTTTGTTCAATGTGACAAATTATGATCTGGAATGTGGCCAGCTTGTTTCTGCCCAGGTTTGCAGTGCTTGCTGTCAATGTGTTCTGGTTTCACACGGGGATAAGCTGGAGCCAGGCTCTGCCACAGAGTATCAGGAGTTTATCTGTGCAGGTGACAAACTATCAGGAGTTTATCTGTGCAGGTGACAAACTGCCTGGGCACTTCGTGGCACTGCTGCTTTGGGCACTGCTGCTCACCCCGGCACAGCAAGCAACCAGAGGGGGATGAGGCAGGAGCCAGCACTGCCTTCCTGCAGCGCGGGGATGAGGATGCTTTGGGTTTTGGGCTGTGCCATTCTGTTCCCATCACTGTCCTGTGGGTCCCCAGACACGAGAGGGGCTGGAGCCTGCCCTGCTCGCGGCACTCCGGGTGGGGCAGGGCTGCTCGGGTGCTCAGCGCGGTCGGTCACTGCCGGCGTGGCTTGGCACAGGGCGAGGGACCCCTGGGCACGGCTGTGGGACCTGCTAAAGAACAGCCCTGGGCACCCCAGCAGCTCCAGCAGCGTGTCCTGCCCCATCCCCGGCGAAGTGGGAGCTGCCAGGAGCAGGGGAGGGCAGAGAGCGGCCGCTGCTGCCATAGCTGGGGCGGCAGCTTCGGGTCCCTCATCTCCAGGGGTGATGCCCGGTGTCCTGCAGCTCTGCCAGTGTCGCTCTGAGGGGCCCCTCAGCTGGGCCAGCCAGTTCGAAAGTGCCATTGATGCCGGCCGGCCGGGTCACCCTTCGGCTGCCGGCTGCAGACACCGCCCACATCATCTCAGAGCCTCCTTCCACTGCTGCCCGGCACGGCAGGGCTGATCCCGAGAGAAAGGGGAGTCAGGCCTCGGCAAACACCCCGAGAGAAAAACCGCATCGCTTTTATGAATGTCAAAACCACTGAGGGTTTGGTAAAGTTTTGCAAAGAATCAGATGGAGTGGGAAGAGCTCCTGTAGCACCCAGGTGTTTCCAGCGGTTTTGGAAAGCTCTTCCACACCCCAGTGAGGGAAATTGGCACCTAGCCAGGGAAAGGAAAGCTCTGACAGGCAGAGCTGGTTTCGGAGAGACAGGGCACCATTAAAAATGACGCACACTCAGGGGGAGGGCAGGTAGAGAAAGAGCACCAGAGCACTGGCATAAGCTGCCCTTGAAGGGCTCTCCAGTGGTCGCAGCATTTTTAGGAGCAGATTGTCCTGGCAGAGCTGACCCTGCTGCCTGTGGGGAGCATCCCATGTTACAACAGCTCCTGGGCAGCCATGGACCTTTACCCACCAGAACTGTTCCTGGCACAGCCAGGACTCCCCACCCAGCATGTACAGCCAAGGAGGAGAGATTAACTCCTGTGTAACCCACCTTGTCTATCACATCTGTGGCCAATTGTCCACCTCTCTCTTTCTCACTACACTCACAGCTGAACAAAACAGATCAAAAGTGATAGTGTCTACAGTGCAACAGATCTCCCTTCCTTCTCTCCAGGTGAGCATTGTACCCATGCTAGAGGGGAAATTATATTGTTCAAGTCATTGTATAGTATTTAAGCTCTGAAAAACCCAAAGCTGGTTGTGAGTTTGCCTACTTTTCCTGTGTAATACCTGTCTTTTGAAAATACTGCCATATGAAAATGTGTGTGAATAAACCCACAGTTTAGATTGTCATGATATCAAATGCATTTGTGTTCTGTTGTGGACAATGAGGCAGCTAAACCAGCTTTCTCTACTGCAGGTAGCCCTCCTCCCTGCAGTGCTGTGGTATCATTGAATGCCATTGTTTTGCAGCAAAGCTCCAGCAGCATCCCTGCCGAGGCCTCTCTCAGTCCCATGCGAGACAAGAAGGACAGGACACCAGTATGATGCTAAAAGGTTCCGTTTATTGTCGGTAACAGTGAGGATTTTATAGCAAACACGCCAAGCACCTACGTGACCTCTGTCTCATTGGTTGCTTACACTTTTCACACACCTGGCATGCAGAGTTAGTGGATTCATCTATCTCCTTATCTTAGTCTCAGGCTCCTGTCTGACATTCCTGTTCTTCTCATCTCTCATCCCATATTTTTCTCACTGCACCTGCAATCCTCCCTACTCTGGACATCAACAATCTTCCCTATTCTGGCCCCTGTTTGTGTCCTTGCTATGCCCTTCACACTTAACTCAGCTCCTTTAGTGCAGCCCAGGCCCCAACACATCCCAAAGAAACTGAGGGTCTGCTCCTGGATGAGTTCCACAAGCAGACTGACAGAAGATCACAGAATGGTTTGGGTTGGAGGGGACCTTAGAGGTTATCCAGCTCCAGCCCCTGCCATGGGCAGGGACACCTTCCACTATCCCAGGTTGCTCCAAGCCCTGTCCAACCTGGCCTTGGGCACTTCCAGGGGCAGCCATGGCTTCTCCTGTGTTGGTTATGCTGCACTGAGCCTGGGCAAGACCCAGGAACACCCAGGCTGTGTAGTAAGCTCAGCTCTGGACATCAGGCTGCAGCCCACTGTGCTGCAGGGATGTGGTGTAGCAGGTCTGGAGCTGTCCCATGTTTCTTCCCTCTTGCCCCTCCACATCACATTATTCCCTTTTCCTCACTGCCAGTGGATAGCAAGGCCACCTGGGCATCCTTCAACTGCTGGTCTCCAGCAGAGATGCCTCAAAGAGGTCTTCATTTGTGTCCTGTCACCCTGGGGTCTCTTCAGCTCCACCTTCCCCTTGCTTCCTTACACTTGTTACAAGGCTATTTTAAGAGAATTGGAGTTAATTTTAATTATGTGGAGACTGAACCAGTCCTGGTCTTTCCAGTGAGCAGAAGCATCAGAAGCCATGGGAAGCAGTAGGCTCCAAGGAGTGAAGTGGATGTACAGGCCTCAAGTTGGAAGGAAGGAAGGGCTTGTTTGCAAACTCTCTGTGTGATTAGGCACAGGGAAGTTGCCTGTGTGGGGTCTCTCAAGCCCAGATCAGAAAGTCACAGAACTTGGGTGGCTTGAGCAGATCTTGGTGGGACACCTCAGTACTGTGTCGGATTTTGGAAAATAGCGTTTGACTTGTTCTTGTTTGCTAAGGGGTCTGAGATGTTCCTGGTATTAATGTGCACAGTACAGACAAAACCAAGCAAGTCAAGAATCCTGAGGGACAATCTGGCATGAGGAGCACAGGAACAGGAGTGGGAAACACTGGGGTTTTTTGGAGGCAGCGCTCTGATGTCTCTGTGCTGGCGGATGCCTCTGAGGAAGATGAGGCTGGAGGAGCACGTTCAGCACAGCTGGTTTAAGAAGAGTCTCATGAAACAGGGAAAACATGAAGTCAGGTGGGGAAGAAAGGTTAATTCTTGGTACCAAAGAAATTTTCTCTCAGCTTCCTTGTGTTTCCAGCCAGTCCCAAAATCCAGGAGCAGGGCTAGACAAAGTCTGGGAATCATCCACATGAAGGCAAATAGAAACTCCAACTGATGATCAGATGAATCAAAGGTCTCCCGTTCCCACTGCTGTGACTGATCCCCATCTCTTCTGACCTGCTCTCCCTGAGGGTCTTGGGGCCTTGGGGGGGCTTTGGAGAGGTGCTGGAGTTTCTGCCCCAGAGACTGTGGAAGACACAAAAAGGCTCTAGCAGAACAATCCTTGAATGAAGATTCCTCACGCTCTGCCAGGGGCGAGCTGGAGAGATGCACACCCCAAGGAAAGAAGCAATCTGCCTGCAGCTCTGCACACACCAACCAGGTTTAATACTTGAGATAAGTCCTATACTGACCATGACATTAATTAGTTAGTCTTGGTGGCTTTTGTGGAATGAAATTATACGTGAATTTATAAAAAGCGTTTTTCTCTGTGTTGCAAGCTATAGTGCCTGATGAGATATGTGTTCGTTGTATTTAAAAGCTTTTGCAAAATATTTTTTTTAATTCCCCTTTTCAAGTTGTTTATCCAGCAGTATTCCACATGAAGCTAAGGGGGGCTGTGAGGGCTGGCTCCAGCTGCACACACTCTCCTGAAACCCCTCCTCAAGCCACAGAACCTGCTCAAGCTACTGAATCACACTTGCTTTTGTAGGGACAGTTTTATTTTCCCAAAAAGGATGGTTTTTTTGTGTTTTCCTACCCTGAAATAGGAATTGCCACATGTGTCACTTCTTCTCCAGTGCCAGGCAAGAACTTTCTGCCCATAGCAATGATGGGCAGGAAAACAGACATTTCAGAGTTTTTGTATTAATAATTTCTCATATTAATAAAGGCTGTAGGAAGAGGCAAACCAATGGGCTGTGTGTCCTGAGAAGGTCCCTTCAGCTGTGGAACCCCTCTCTGCTGAGGGGATATTTTAGGGATCAAGCATCGCCCACTGGGGATTTCTGACCCATGGGCCTGTTCATCAATCACATTAATGGACTTTTTATTAAAATTCAGCACTGTGGCCTTTGCTGAATCCATACCAGGTCACTCCCTGGTTTCTTCCCCATCTCCCCACTGGTAAAACGAAAGCACAATTCAGTGATATTCAACGAGTCCGAAACCCTCGGATGAAACGTTCTGAATTAAAATCCATCGGAATTAAAAACCTTATTTCTTGGAAATTTCCTATAAAGGCCCCACTTATTTCTTTTTCACCTTCATCCGGCAGTCGCTGTGTCCCCGTTCCCAGAAGCGGCCCCACCGCGGTCCCCTCGCGCGGAGCACAGCTCTGCCAGCCCGGGGCAACCGGGGGGGCTCTGGCGGGGGCGCGCCGGGGCCGCCGTGTCGCGACCGGTGCCTGGGGCCGGGCTCTCCCGCGCTGTCCCGGGCTGTCCCCGCGCTGTCCCCGCGCTGTCCCG